>JAVXUO010001216.1:0-92376 GCA_033065855.1 Escallonia rubra
TAATTGCTCTTCACATTTTGGCATGCTTGTTGATATGTTTATTGTGGATATTATGCTGGATTGGTACATAACAACCTCTGCAACTTACCATCAGAAGTGCTTTTTTGCTGCTAAGATTACAGGAACTTTTATGTCTCCATGTAACCCACACAAAAAAAATGGACAACTGGAATAAAATAAACTAGGAAAAATGAAGAACACAAATGGTGATTCTTCATGAAGTTTACTTTTATGATGCAGAGAATAGCTTTTTGTTCAACTAGCACGTCCTCAGTGTATCCAGTATTTCTGATGGTTGGCTGCCACATACAGAGTCTTCTTTACCTTTTTAGCTATTTGGTGTCACCGAGTACTTTGTGACCAATTTGGCCATTAATAGTTCCTCAATCTTAGGGCTGTAAATGAACCGAGCTGTTCATGAACAACTCGTGGTTCATGCCAAAAAGACCTCGTTCGTGTTTGTTTGTATAGTATATGAATCAGCCTTTTATAGAACTTGTTTACTAAATGAGCCGAGCATGAAATTAATAAAGCATGGAAGCCCTAAATTCAATTTGCTTATAACCCAAGCCTAATACCACGCCTAAACATTTCTTACATGCAGCCCAAGCCCTAGGCTCCACGTGCATCTAGAATGCCCAAGTGTGCCGCCCAACTCTTCTCCTTTCCATGTGGAAAACCCTAACATCCTAATAATACCCTCACAATTGCATTCTCTCTCTTCCTTTCTTTGCCTTTCTTCTCCTCCTCTTTACAAACGAGCGCACACGCACGCATACTTCTTACTCCTTGACATACACACGCGCACACCTAGGAAGCACCGACACCTCTCCTAGGTGGAGGTATGGTGTCCTAAACCTACTGACACCCTCCAGACACTGCCAGACACGTGTCAGACACCTCTCATTTGTGTCCAATTTTGTTTCTTTTTTTAATTTCCGACACCATGTCAGGACATTGTATCGAGGAGTGTCGGACACTGCATGGAGAAGTGTCGGACGGTTTGGGGCCAATATGAGATTTTTTGAACTAATTTCGGAGGTCAATCCGTAGTAAATACAATATATGGGGCTTTTTTTATTTATAAAAAACTACTAAATATGCCCTAATCTATTGGACCCATTACCGTCGCTCTCTCTCTCTTCCCTCACGGCTGCTGTCACACCCCCGACCCAGAGACGGACCTACACATACTATTTCAATATATTCTTGCTTACCAGAAATATAATACCAAAGCATTTACCAAAAAAATAAGCTCAAGAGGGAATCAGAGCTCTACACATATCCCAAATCAATACCATTTTCATGCGTCATCAAAGTTTAATAATTGCAATGGAAATCTAATAACAATAGTCATCTTCCAAACTTTGGAGGTTCTCAAAAGTCACTTCTCAAAACTATTACAAATATCTTATTTTCAAATCACTAAAGAAAGTCTAAAATTAAAGAACAGCTCCGACTCATGCTTATAAATAACTCCTCTACTGATATCTCAACTTAATTACCTTAAATGGGAGGAGAAAGGGGGGGTGAGCACAAAGCCCAGTAAAGATCACACACACACACACACCACCACGAAGTACAACGCATGTATTTAATAACATGTAGCTGAGTCCAAACGAAACATATAGAAACGAAAGTGCAAAGACGTTATATAATCTTGGCATGATAGATAACCTCATTTCATGATATTCAATCCATCAAAGATCAAATCAAAGTCAAAATCAAATAACGCATTCGAATAATTGGACTAATAATCAAATACGATACAATCACGTAATTCGTGACTGTAAAGTACGTTAACCTAAGCACATGAATGTTCGAAGTTTAAAGTTTGCATAACGGTAGTAATTGCCATATCATGTCATGACATCACGTTAACCTAATCGCCTGAAGGTTCTAAAATATTAGTTCAATTCAGAGAGGTCAAACTAACATTAAAGTATCTCACGAATATACTAGCCGCAAAAGTATCAAAACTTGCATTTCAATAAGGACGACTTAATGATTTCAGAAATTACTCAATATTAGACTCAAATCGAAGAGGACGAAGAGACGAGTTGAACGGAAGTGGAATCGCTTGAATCTGAGTTCGTACGGTTCTAGAAATTTCAAATAACGAAATATGGGCAAAAAGGTTCACAATGATATGTCCACCATTTGGGTGGTGACACGTGGCACTTCAATACCTGTGATTACACCCCCAAATGGGCTGAAATGATGGTTGTTTTGAATGACAATTTTCTAGCACGTGGACAGGCAACAAGCCAGGCCTGAATTTGGTTCAGGTTGTGAATTGCAGACTGAATAATGCAGCAAAATGACAAGAACAGGTACATCAATTAATTATTTCAGTACCGTGAGCGATAATGATACACAGGGGCCACACGATTCAACGATGTGGCAGTACAAGGACAATGAAAACCATCGTATCAATGCACTGCAATTTAATAAAACGGTCGCAACTTCAACGCATAGACCAAACAAATAAGAAATATCCCAATCAAGCAGCAATCAATTATAGGTGTCAGCATAAGAATCAACGTATAAGCACGATCATATGCGAAGGACGAAGGGTACCAATTTCATAGAGGCATATGTATTATATGTAAACCTTACCTCAATTTTTACGCAATAATTTTTCCCAATTTGCGTAACCTTCCAAAAATCCCAAAACCTAAATAATTAAATCAATCACTACTAACATTAAAAATCTTCAAATCACAACTCTATTGATTAAGATTTAAGAGCACTTACCAGTACAAGGGTGAAATCTTCAAAGCCCTAATTTTCTCTTTCTTCTCCTCTCTCAAAGACCAAACTCAATGTATTCATAAAACACAACCTAATCAGTCTTTTTATTTCTTTAAACTTGTTAAATAACTCAAAAGGCCCCTAAAGATATGTTACTTATTAAAATGAAATTTTAAAATATTATTAAAACTTCAAAAGTAATCCAAGAATTAAAATAATTAATTATATATTATTTGGGGTCTTACAGCTGCTATCTGTAGACCACAACGAAGCCATCAAGGGCTCCTGCTGCTGTCGCCGGATCTCGCGGCTGCTATCTTCGAAGGATCTCGTGGATGTTGTCTCTGAAGATTGACGAACCCATCAAGGGTTGTTGCTGCTGCCGCCAGAGGTCTCACCGTTGTTGCCGGGAGATCTCGCCGCCGTCACTGACCAATTGGTGTCCCTCTTCTCTCTGTACCATCGTCTCCTTCTTTTTCTTCTTTTATACTTAGCTTAAAACTCTCTCATTTCTTTCCTTTTTTTTCCTCTGTGGTGCATATCTGTGGAACCGAATGGTTATGTTTCAAACTGCTTAGGCACGTCTTTTGTTGAATATTGTATTTGATAGTTAAGTTAATTTTTTGTCCTATACTTGTATGACTTTGTAAGACTTTCTTATGTTATGTACTATGTACTATACAACGTTTAAGTATGACTTGTATTTGAATTCCTTGTTTTGGTGGTTATTCATTATTGTTTGCTATTTTAGATTGTGCGATGTATTTAATATTTATTAAATATATAATAAAAATATATTAAAAAAATAGCGGTGTCTAAAATCTGATTTTTTTAAAATTGCTGTGTCCGATGTCCTGATCGGTGTCTGTGTCCGACGCAGGCTCTACTACATAGGGGCGCACACACAGACACACCACAGCGGATAAGATAATAGATCTTCTACGACGTTAAATTTCCGGTCTTTGTGAAGATCCAAAAATTCGTTGACGACAGGTTGCCTGAATCTCCAGTTGTCAATAAAGTTTATATTCTCAGACTAACTTGCTTAGCTGAGCCTAAGTTTTACATTGATGAACTCGAGTTGAGTTCAAAGATTCATATCTGGCTTGTGAGGAAGATGAGTTGAGTTCAAAAATCCATGAAAATATATAAACCTAGCTCGAACACACTTTGTTCGGCTCGAATTCGGTTCTTATACAGCCCTACTCATATTACCAAGCATCGTCATCCTAGCAAACTAGTTGGTGGCTACATGAATCCTTTTCTTCCATCACTACCTCTCAAAGCACATTTTCACCGATAAAATTTGTAGTAATCAAGTCTTTTTTCGCTACTTCTCCCAAAGTTATCCTCGGTTTATCCCTTATTCGTCTTATACCATCAACTTGGCACAAATCACTTCTGCTTATCTAAAGGCCTATATTAGATATTACCAAACAATCTCGAGTGATGTTCCCTCCTCATTATCTCAATCGGCGTTACCCCCACTTTGTTGTGAACATCATACATCCTCATTTCGTATTCTAGCTCTCCTAATTTGGTGGTACATCCACCTAAGCGTTCACATGGTGTTTCTTAGTTGCCCAACACTGTGAGCCATACCACATTTTTTTGCCTCATTGCCTGTAAAATTTTCCTTTACCTTAAGAAAAATGGTACGATCACATAACACCCGAGGCGTTGACCTCCACTCTAACAACAGACTCTTATCCTGATCAATCGCTTCACCCTGTGCATTGTCAATCCCAGATAGGTAAACATAATTTTCTTAGGTACTGGTTCACCATGCATCTGCGTAGCACTAACAGTGACACCACATCTGACACCAACACCGATCGGGACATCAAACACCATAATTTCCAAAAAAACCGAATACTGGATATCGCCTGCAGAATTGATATGTGTGTGTGTGTGTGTGCACGTGTCCGCATGTTTTTATGTATGCCTTTGCTAAGACTCAAGCACATTCCACCTCTAAAATTGCGCTCTCAAGTCAAGTTTCCTTGTGCACTCCTGCTACCCCTTGTTGCGAATCGCCACAAAGGTTCACGTTGGACATCTGCCCTTGCTCAACTTAGTACACTACTAGCATCACTTAAATCCATTTCCGATATTAAGTAAGAAGCAAATTTTAACATGAAGAACGAGGAGAAGCAAAAAATTGAAGAAGTTGATTGGAACGATATCATGAAAGTTCTTGTCTTTCTTCTTAGCTACAGACAAAAAGGTTAGGGAGAGAAAGGAAGCCGTAGGGAGGAAAGAAGAAAAATAAGAAATAAGATACGAAAGCAGCATTCCATTAGAACAAAAAAAGAGAAAGGGATGAGAATAAAGAAGCAGTAACTCCATCTAGATTCTGATGTCAATCCTCCGGCATCACCTTCCTCTTTGTCTCCCTCTCAGTTAGGCAACACCATAACAGAGAACAAAGGAAGGTACTTACAACATGTTGATAATTTAAGGTTCTAACTTTGATTCCTAAATTGACTCCCAACTTTCCCTAGTATTGTATACGGGAACCGAAAGTAAGTTCTAGAAGTTACATTTAAGCCTTGTATGTGTCTGACTCTTCTTTGAGCAGTGTTTGATAAATAAAAAATAAAAAGAAAGTGTCTGACACGTGTCCAGAGGCGTCGGTGTAGTGTCTGGGTTTCTGTGAATATTGAACACGACCAACGCGTAGGAGGTGTTCGTGCTTTGGCATACTTAGCTCTCCCCTGGACCTCCTCCTAGTTTTCGTAACGTCGCGTTCCAAGTACTCCATCGTAGTCTAGCTTAACCTGAAGCCGTTGAGTTCTAAAGTACTTCTCCGTTACTATAAATTAACAAGTAGTCCTACGATAATACACCAAACATACATGAGACTTCATCCTGAATATTCTTTTTAAGCTCATCCATCCTACCAAGCATAGACATGAGTTGTGTTGCTTAGTTAAATCCTCTGCGAAGGTAACTGCTATTAGTTTAGTTCAAATCTGAATGAACCAAGCTTGCCCAAATCTGAATGAACCAAGCATGCCCATGAATTTTTAATATTTCTTCGAACAGATATTCTCAGATTAAATCAGTCTCTCTTTCTCTTTGTAGGTTACAGCGTCTGCCAAATTCAAGACCGGAGTCAGGTGAGGAGATACTGATTCTGATGCCACAGATGCTTACAGAAAAGCTTTGGCGATATCAACGTGTAGTGAAAATTGTGTTGTTACCTGATTCATGTTTGGAAATGCTCAAAGTTGCCGCCTCAGTACTAATTACCCACAAAGTTACCTGTACAAGCATGTGAGTCCGCCACTTTAAGAAAATGGTCAAAGTTGCCGCCTTAATTAAACTCTTGGTTGGCACTAAAGTCTTTGCTGATTGTTTCTCCCGGTGATTTGTATCCTTTTGAACTTTATATAACCATGCCCCCGTTTTAGCATACATGTAAGATTTTGAACTGTTATCCAGCTTCGTTCAGAAGAGCAGTTCAAGCTATGAAGCACCTTAGCATAATGCTTAACTAAAAGTTTCTTGGATATATCAACTATTTACTTAAACTTTAAGATTCTGATGTAATATAATCATTTGTTTGGAATTTGAAGGCGTCATAAACATATAAAGGCATAGGTTTTCTCGTTGAAGCATATAGGGGATTAAAATGCGTAACTGCAACACAGCCTAGTAAACTCTACCCTCACCGTTGTAACTGTGAAGGAAATCATATGCGAAGGTAATATTCCAGCCCTCCCTAAGTAACCGTGCTTTCTGTTTCTAGCCGTCCCAAAATAAGATCCCACTTTGAGAAATGATGCAATCATTTATGTTACTTTTTCAAATGCATTGTTTCAATATTTAGCTTTAAGTACTGATAACTAGACAGAAGTGTTGGTAACCAACATCATTAGTAGGAGTAGCAGTTGACTGGCATCTATTCTGGTCATGTAGTTCTCTCAAACTGTTTGCCGGGTCAAAATGGGATGTTATGTCCAGCCTTGGTTTTCCACGAAAGACCACTCAAGATTCCTTGGTTTTCCTATGGATCTTATGTCCAGCCTTGTACTTGATCACCATGGTCCATTGTTGCGAGGTACTGATAAATCTTTATCTGTGCAATTCCTTAACGAATATAGTTAAACTGAACGAGGAAGGCATCTTAAGATGTATCATGTATGTAGTATTTAGGTTAGGTCCCTGATTGATAATGTTGTAGTGCAATGATTTTACTGCCATCAACAAGTCTATGGATGTATTCCATTTACTAATATCCTCATCCCGTGCATCACAGAATACGAAAATGGCTTTTTTGAGATGCCAAGTTAGTAAGCCCTTTTTTGAGACGCAAGTTTTTTTAGTTTAGTTGAAATCTGAATCGACCAAGCATGCCCGTGAATTTTTTAATATTTCTTCTAGCATATATTCTCAGATCAAAAGCAGTCTCGCTTTCTCTTTGTAGGCTACAGCTTCTGCCACACTCAAGGAGTCCAGTGAGGAGATACTGATTCTTACAGATGCCTAAAGAAAAGCTTTGGCGATATCAATGTGTAGTTAAAATTGTGTTGTTACCTGATTCACGTCTGGAAATACTCAAAGATGCCACCTCAATACTCAAAGTTACCCACAAAGTTACCGGTTACAAGCATGTAAGTCCGCCACTTTAAGAAGATGCTCAAGTTGCTGCCTCAATTGTAATATTTGAACTATTATCCAGCTTTGTTCAAAAGAGTAGTTCAAGCTATTAAGCACCTTAGTACAATGCTTAACTAAAAAGTTTTTTTGGATATATCAACTGTTTACCTAAATTATTATTTTGAGATAATATGAATCATTTGTTTATAACTGCAGGCTTCATGAACATATTAAGGCATAAGTTTTCTTGTTGAAGCATATAGGGGATTAAAACGCGATATTGCAACATATTAGCAGCCTAGTAAACTCTACCCTCACACATTTGTAACTGTGAAGGAAACCATTAGCGAATGTAATATTCCAGCCGTCCCTAATTACTGTCCTTTCTGTTTCTAGCCGTCCCAAAATAAGATCCCACTTTAAGAAATTAGGCTGTCATTTATGTTACTTTTTCAAATGCATCCTTTTAGTGTTTAGCATTAATCCTGTGCATCACACGATACGAGCATGGCTTCGTTGAGAAGCCAATCTAGTAAGCCCTTTTGTAGTACTTATAAATTGAGGTTTTAGCGAGCCTTCTCTTCTCTTCAGTTATGTTTTATAAATTAAAGTCCCAACTAGTGGAATCACGTTAACACTCTCAGGAGTCCTTGAAAGTGATGTTGCTATTGTGTTTCAGGAGTTCTAGTGATAGTGCTGCCCCTAGGAATGCACCGTAGAAATTTCCATCTTTTGCTACCCCTTTATAGGGAAGATGGGGGGGAACAGGGGATACCATATTTTTCAAGTCGGTGAAGGGAAGAATTGATTCTGCCATGTCTTGAGGTGGATTAAGGGAGTGATGATCATGGAAAAGGATTGTTCAGGGAAAAAAATGATGTGTAGGGTCGGCTGTTTATATGGTTAGGTTTGTAGTTTGATTCAAGCCAGCAACAAGCAAAGGAACAAACTCAGAGAAATGAGTAAATGGAAAGGAAACAGGAATTAGGAGTATAAATAGGAATCCTAGGTCTAACTTTTAAGCAAGCAAATACGCAGCAAAAATGGAACCAGCCAATTGAAGGTCTTGTTTTTTATATTTTGATTCTCTCTTGGAAGCTGAACTAAGATTTTCTTATCATTTGAAACTCAATAAGTAGTGCATTTTTCCAAATGTTGAATTAGAGGGGTAGACTCCGTCCTCAATTATTTCAAGGCTCAACCTGGAAGCTCAATAAGTAGTGCATTTTTCCAAATGTTGAATTAGAGGGGTAGACTCCGTCCTCAATTGTTTCAAGGCTCAACCTGGAAGAAGGAACAAAAAGAAGATCCTACTATATAACTGATATGTTCTTTATGCAAACTTATAGGAAGCCAGTGAACGAGGTTCCAAGGACATAACCTATTTGACAAGCTTTAGAAAAATTTGAAGATCTGGTCATAGAGTAGTACCATCCTTTTATTTTAAGTAGGACAAGAAAAGTAATCTTGCGTGATTTATTAGATGTGACGCTAGAGATGACATTTGGTCTCGTTTTATTCGTCGCAGAAACATCTGCAATCCCTAGCTGAATGAGTAGACTTATGTAGTAATGTGGGCAATACAAGCATCGAACTCCATTCGGGTAATGCCTCCACTGATTTCCTAACTGCAGTCAATGTCGTCAATGTCGAGTAATGCCTCCTTCCTCCACTGATTTCCTAATTGCCTCCTTTCGAGTAATGCCTCCTTCCTCCACTGATTTCCACCGCCCCTCCCTTATATCATCTCCTTCTGATGCCATCAACGTTTCAATGGCTTCTTGAATTCTTGATTATGGCACTAATTCATCTCAATTATCCCAATTCCTAACAGCAATGCCAGTTCTTAGTACCTTCGTTATTAGCAGAGCGTTTCGTGGCTGGTCTGAATGCATAGGCCATGCTGCTATGGGTACTCCCATGCTCATGCTCTCCATGAACGAATTCCACCCGTAATGACTCAGAACCCACCAGTCGACTGGTGGCCTGAAATCTCCATTTGGGGCGCCCAGTCTCTCACCACCATCCCTTTTACTTTAATTCTCTCTTCATATCCTTCTGGCAGTTTCTTACTTAACCTGCAAATATGTCTCCTTTGTCAGCATCCCTCAATACCCAAATGAACCTCTGCTCGCTTTCTTCTAAGCCAAGTGTCGACTCTTGGATTTCTTCATCGGTTAATGAAGTTGTCGTTCCAAATGAAACAAAAATGCTGCTGTTTGTTTCTTGCTTGTCAAGCCACTCCAAACAACTGTGGCGCTGATTTGAATTCTTGTGATCATGTATTGTAACGGGATTGAAGGGTCCAATAGCCCATGACTTTGTATTACCACTAACAACTTCTTTCGTAAGCAAATCAGCTTCCTTCTATTGCTCTGCATGTATGGTAAATGTCACCGCTGTGGAATTTTTGGTAAGGAAGTTCTTTGAATGGTGATTTAGTAATCTCTGGAGAGCAACAACCCTTGGGGGAGGGAAGTTCTTTTAGTATTTCGGACTCGACAGGGAAAGGTCTTCCCATTGCGTCCCAGAAGTACCAAAAGACCTGAAATATGGACACACTCTGAAACGTGTAGGCCTCTCCATTTGGTATCGGAACGATGTCTTGAACGACCAAAGCCATTAGATAGTCGTGAATAGCAATAATCCTTTGAGCGGTGGGAGAAAGAGTGGATAGTAGTTTGGCATCCAGCTCGCGGAGGTGGGACGTTGCCTCAAATAATTGATGGAAGTGTGAAGGGAACTTAATATAGGCATGGGGGTTTGGTGGAGGAGGGATTGGGAATTCATGGAAATGGACATTGGGGATGCAAAGAGGGTCCAAACCGTGGACACGAAGCTTGGCTGTTGTGGATAGTGGTGCTTACGTAGTGGACGGGTATATCATAGGAGAAGATGAGGCGGGAGAGGTGGAGTTGGTTTAGATGTCCTTGCTCTGGAATTGGCACCATGATCACGGCCACTTGAGCTTTATTAAGGCCATTTTGGCTTTGGCTATGGTGGCTTAGATAACTGGCCGTTTCAAAGCTTTACAGTATGCGCTGAGGTTCATTGTTATGTTTAGCTGGGGGTTTTATAGGACAGGCATGCAGGCTGTAGCTATCTGTGGATGTACAGATGGTACTAATGCTTTCAATTAGACATACGGCTTTGACTTCCAGATATATTTACAAGGATACCAAAAATACGTAATTGTATATATATCTGTTGAAGAAAAGATCAGAATTGGCGATCGACCTCTCTAATTTGGTGACAAGAAGCAAATCCACCTATCTTAGTTTAACACTAAAAGAAGTAAGTGGCAGCAAAAAAGCCGTTGCCAAATTTATTCCGGCATAATCATCATAGCATGCCAAGGTATTTTTATTTTATACTGGACAGTAATAGGGGGCTCGACAGCCCCGCCATAGCTCATCATCCATAGTCAGAATGGCAAGCATAGCTCACAATCAAGCTCACCAACTGTTATAGAACTATGTAACTAAGGCTGTGGCGGCATGATGAGGTGGTGATCTTGATTAAGTTTGTGCATTTTCTTATAGCTTCTTATCCTTTAATGGGCTTAAAGGATCAATGACGATAAAGTTTTGTGAACTAATAAAGATAAAATAGAGTTCAGATAAAGGAAAGTGCAATTTGAAAGCGTTACAGCAACTGTTATTATTGACGTTAAGGTTCTTCACACCCTAATCAAACAATCTACCGTTCTACATTGTACATGCAGCAAGTTTAAACATATAAATCTCTCGTACACCAGAAATGCATTTACTCAAACAGCCACTGTGAAGCAAGCCTGCCATTTCGGTCAGCGATCACATCACACCTCGGGTGTTGTCTGGAACCTTGAGCAACCGTGAATACATGTTCGATGGAATAATGACTTCATGATGAATTTCAAGCTTTACCGGCCTCATAGCTGTGGTGTTATACTCATGCCTTTGTAGTGATACGTAAAGTAGCCGGAAAGTGTTGTTTCCATGTCAATCCTAAGCTGTATGGGATTGTAGATTGCCAATTGCCATAGCAAGCCAGTTTAAGATAGATTTACCTGCACTTGAGTGGATAAGCAGAAGTATATGCCTCGAGTGCCATTCTCCATCTTATCAATGCAACAAATAGAAAACGGAGAAGAACAGACGCTCAATCTTGGTTTGATTGCATGAAACAAAGGGCCATCCCGTGCATTTGCACGGGTTCATTAGTTAGTATATATATAAAAAAAACTGAAACATTTGCTTGAAATTGCGACACGTAGGATTTTTGGAATTCTTTCTTTACGACATGTAGGACTTTTAAGAGTCTTTTCCTTCTGACATGTAAGTTTCAACTTTGCATGTGATAGTCCTCTAACTCAGTTGGTCTTTATTTAGAGTCCAACTCTTTTGAATGAGATATATAAAATTCAAGAATCTTATTTGTTTTGGTATTCCTTTTCTTTTATAGTATATGTAACTCTTTACTATAATCTATTATTAAAAAAAGCGTCGCTATAATTTATGCAATATTTGCTAACTTTATAAAACTAAGAAGCTAACTATAAACCGTCTAAAACTCTACCTAATCAATATACTTATACATTAGGCCTTAATTTTGATTATTAAAACCTCAAAAGTACTTTAAATAACAATATAAAATCTCAAAAATGTAAAATACGAAAATCATACCCTACTTACTAATTCTTTAGTACGATCATTGGCCCGACTTTTCTATTTAACTCTTCACTATATTATTAAAAATTCGTAGGTATAATTTATGCAATATTTTTAAACTTTATAAAACTAAGAAACTAATTATACGCCTTCTAAAACTCTACCTACTTCAACTTTTCATGTAGTAGTCCCCTAATTTAGTTAGTCTCTTTATTTAGAGTCCAAGATTCAAGAATCCTATTTGATTTGGTATTTCTTTTCTTTTTCTACTCTATTTAACTTTTTACTTTAATTTATTATTAAAAAATTCGTAGGTATAATTTATGCAATATTTTTAAACTTTATAAAACTAATAAACTAATTATACACATTCTAAAACTCTACCTAATCAATATACTTATACATTAGGCCTTAATTTTGATTATTAAAACCTCAAAAGTACTTTAAAATAACAATATAAATCTAAAAAATATAAAATACGAAAATCATACCCTACTTACTAAATCTTTAGTATGATCATTGGCCCAACTTTTGTAGTCTACTTCTTTTAAAGCTCTACATAATCCAAAAAGGCTTTATTTTGGACTACTACCTTCTTAAAAACACTTAAACAAATAAAATAAAATCTCACAAATGTAAACAATGAGAATCATATATGAAATTAATGATTAATCTTTACAAATTAAAAGGTAAGCTCTTTTCATAGCGTATATTTTCGTTTTTACCTCGATCTCTTAGTTATGCAAAAGATCATCATATTTGTTTTGGTGTTTTTTTTTTCCTTTTTAAAGAAATCTTATTTCTCCTTAAGCTTTACTGTAACTTTCGTCTTTTGCACCAATCTTCTTAAAATCTAACATGTTGCGCAGAATATGAACAAAATATTCAGAATCAATTATATTGCATTTCCAAGAAAAATTAAAACCGATTGAAGAATATTTTGTGACAAGCTAAGAATAAGTTTGTAGAATAAAAGAGACGAAAAGATAAATTAGTTATAACAATCCTTTACCCTTCATAAACAACTACAAAAAAGGGAGAAGCTTGGATGGCCCCAGGGTGGTAATGGTATAACGGATGTCAGTGCTAGATGTGAACGTGTGAGGGTGGTAATATATGCAATTATGCGAGTGATCAGACATGCTAATTACAATAGTGATAATTGTTGTGGTAGAATTGGAGTGTTGGTAGTGAGATTTGGCTTATGTAGTGACAATATGTAGTTGTAGAGGTGTTGGTGTGTAGTATGCTGATGCTTGTGGTGGTGATAGTCATAACTAAATGGTGGTAGTGCAAGAGTGATGGTTGTTGTTAGAGTTGTTGTAGTAGTAGCACTAAGGTGTTTCGAGGTAATATTAATATACATTACAGTACTAATTGATAAATTATGATCTAAATCTGGATTGAACAAGTGATGAACCTAAAAAAACTGACGATAAAAACATGAAAGTGCACTGACGAGCAAAGGTTATGACTATGGTGAAGGTAACTGCATTTGTAATGGCAATGATAGCGCTAATTAAGGTATTTGGAGGTAGTGTTAATGTAGTATTCGTGGACGGGTTAGGCTGAGAATCTTATGTAGACAAGCGATGAACTTCAATAAAAACATAATGATTTTAAGTTAGTGTTACCAGCAACTTGAAGGTACATAACTATGTTCAGGACTAGAAGCAGTAAATTTATTTTTCCCTAGAATGACTTTTATCTTTCGATTTTGATTTTGCTCCCACATTTTGATTCCTTAAAGTTTCGTTAATTAGGCAAGACGATGTTTTTGTGGTTAACCACTTTCTAGCCCCTTGCTACACTAATATAATATTCCAAAGGTATTTTCATTCAGTCATGTTAGTAAAACTTTAATAAGTTATGTATAGATAGAAACACTTTTAATGCTATTTTTCTTTTTCATTATGCACGGGACAAATAGCACACATAAAGAGTTTCTCATGAAGAAAGAAGATGAGTGAATTTGACATTTATGCTTATATAGGAAAATTGAGGTTCATATACACCACCAGTAAATAAGTTATAACACTCTTTACTAGATTAAACTCACAAAAAAGGGAAGTGATGGTACAAATAACTGACTTTTTTTTAATCATATTGGTTCCGGATATATCATTGATACATACTAGCGATTATATCTACAAAACTCCAAATATTAAACTAAACAGTTTAAATTCAGTTAAATAGTAGTACGAGATTGTTGTCATATGTCGTCGCGAAACGTTAATGAAAAGGCATCCTAAGTCTATAATACGATTTTCTTTTAATTGCAACGTTCACATTTTATTTGTGAGTAAAAAAAACTAATCACATTAAATCGTGCATTCTACCTTTATTGCTAAGGTATGCTTTTATAATGCTAATTTTTTAAAAGTTTTATTCAAAGGCAATCTTCTATATAGTAAATTTCTTGCGTGCAGTTCAAACAATAACAGTTATAAACAATTAGAAAAATTAACAATTATAAAATATCTATAGAAAGTTAGGAAAATTAACGGTTGTAAAATATCTATAGAAATAAATATTAGCAAATATAAGAAAAATTATAGAACACTCCGTGCATTGCACAGGTCCCTTAGCCTGTCCTTTTAAAAAAGCCAAGATTTGCAGTTAATTTCAGTTTTGGTAAGCTGCTGTAGTTTTTTAGGTAATAACTCTTCTCAATAAATATTTATAGCTTATACCACCAAGCGCATGGGTCAGCTGGTAAGGAGTTGTCCTAACTTAATAAGAGGTCTCGTGTTCGAGCCCTGGGAATGCAGCTGCATTAAAACTTGGTAGGGAGAGCTTTGCCACCCATGTGGTCCTGCCCGGCTCGAACCCGGATTAGTCGGCTCCCAATGTGGTGTCCGGAAACCGGGTGGTCTAACCAAAAAAAATATTTATAGCTTATAGCTTCGGGCTATAAATATTTATTGGCTTATCAGAACATGGATACAAATTAGAGCAGCGTACCTGAGAAGTTGCAAATCAAATTCTAGATCTTCATTCTGTCGAGATAAATGTCGGGAACATGAGCAATCTTGTGCCAATCTTCGCCAGTCTCCCTTTGGCATCTTTCTATCAATTGAGGACAACCCATTATGCGTAGGGATGGCAATGGGGCGGGTCGGATGCGGGTTTTGCAAAATCCGAACCCGCCCCGCTACTCAGTAAAATTTGCCCCTCCCCGCCCCGCCCCGGTCCGGGTTATTTATGTTACATACCATACCCGATCCTGTGTGTATTTAGGAACCCCGAACCCGGCCCGCTCCGCCCCGCTCCCCGCTGTCGCATGCAAAAAAACCGTAATCAACCCGACCCGACCCGACATGTTCTACTTGTTATTGCAAACATTTAACTCTTTTTTAAACATGTATAACACCAAAACTTGCACCTGTCACCAGATTGAGCCTGTAGGCAAGGAAAATGTTTATAGCTTGAATTAGCACGGAATTCCATGAACAGATTGAGCATTGCACTGAGTGAAATCTTTTACTCAAAGACTTCGAAACATTTGTTGAATCTGTAGTATGACCCTGGAATCTTCTGCTAAAGCTTAGGCATAAGAAAAGAACAGAAAATCCCAACTAACAAAGCCATAATTTTCCAGAAAATCCCATTCCAGGAGAGCACTTTAATAGAAAGGCCAAAACTACCAAACAACTTTCGATATTCCTCAAGCCTGTAAAGCCCAATGAGAGGCTTCTCCTTACAAAGCAAATACAAGCGCATGGCAATAGAGTTCATCAGATAAGGATCAGATTTGACAAGCTGTGAGGCCTGATGAGCTCAAATACTCCATTGTAAACAGAAAAAGGAGCTCAGAACATTGGGAAGTTTAATAATTTTACCTATGTGAACAATTTGAGAGCCGCAGATCCAAATCTGAGAGAGCCGTGCGCCTTGTGGTGCTGCGGTGGTGGTTCGTCGCCGTAGATCCAACTATGAGAACAAGCGTCGCAGTGGTGGTTCGTCGGATTTTGGAAGGAAATCCGATCAAGCTCGTCGGGCGTCGGCCGAAGCAGTGATGGTTCGTCGCCGTGCGAGGTGGTGCTGCGGTGGAGAGCCGTGCGAGGTGCGTTGGTCTCCAACTCGTGAGGTGCGAGGTGCGAGTTGCCGCGCCGTGGGCGTGCGCCGTGGGTCTCTGTCTGCCGAGAGAGATGGAGAGGAAAGCAAACAAAAGCTATCTAGGTTTTCATGGAAAATAAGCATATATATGTATAGATGGACGGCTCAGATTAATGCTACTATTAGGGTATATATACCGGGGCGGGGCACGGGGCGGTATGGGTAAATACCATACCCGACCCTAACCCGCTGCGGGTTTTTTTTAAAAATACCATACCCGCCCCACGACCCGGTCAAAGTCAAAAAAACCCGCTCCTATCGGGGCGGGGCGGGGCGGAAATCCGCGGGTTCGGATTTTTTTGCCATCCCTAATTATGCGAATAACTTTAAGCGCGTCTAGGCCTCCTGGGATAGACATCAATTGAGGGCAATCAATTATGGAAATTCTTTGAAGCGCGTGTAGGCCTCCTCCTGGCATAGACATCAACTTTTCACAATCCTCAAGGTCAAGCTGCTTCAGCGTGTTGGCAGCACTTGGAACCAGCCACTGCGGAAACGTAACTAAATTTGGAAGTGAATAAATGTACAGTCGTTGGAGGCTCGTTAGACCACCACCGTGCTCACGTATACTTTCTTCATCCATATTCAAGTCGAGCTTGTCACAATCAAAAAGTGTGAGGCCCACTAAACTGGTTAGGTATGGCAAACCCGGTGATGATGAGCCTAGATTGGGACAAAAGGAAATTCTTAAATCGCGGAGGCCACGCGGGATGCATTGAGTCTTGTTCCCCTTGGTCTGAAATAGACATTCTAGACTATAGCAATACCCAATAGCTAACGTTCGTAGACAAGTCAACATTTGGAAAATATTCTCCGGCAGAAATCTCTCTTGTGTTCTCAGACCCAAGCATCTGAGTAGACCTGGCAAAATTTGACCCGTACCCCCCGGTATACCCAGCCTGCTGCCTAAAATGCGGGTACGGGTAGCAAAAATGACTACCGGCCAAAAATTAACCCGTACCCGGACCGGACGGTTTTGAGAGAACCCGTCCGAGTTGGGTGCAGGTTACCCGCGGTTACCCGGTAACTTACTATATATACTACATAATATTAGGGTTTCATTCTACAACTCTTCCTCCATTTCTCTCCAGCCGCCCACGACAGTCCACAGGACCTCTATCTCTCTCTCTCTCTCTTGCTCGGAGCCTCGCAGACGTCACCAGATCTGTCCCTCCCAGCTCCTACGCCAACCAAAATCCTCTCTTTTATTCTCAGTCGCCGGTCTGTTCAGCCTTTGACCTCCATCCTAACCAAGCCCTCACCTCACAGAGACCGACCACCGCCACCACAGGAGACCCGACACCGTTCTAAAAACCCACCACCGCCGGCCACGAATTTCACCACTACAAGCCGTCGACGTGTCGATCTTCGATCTCATTTATCTCCACCAAGATCTCTCTTCATCTACTCCGATCTCCCTTATCTCCACCGAGATCTCTCTTCGTCTAATTTTTCTTGAGTTTTCTTTATTGTCTGTGTAATCTCAATATTGTAACAATAGATCTCTTTTTTTTTCAAGGTTATTTGTATGGATCTGGTGTCACAACAGTAGGAATTGAACAAGAAATTGAAGATTTGAATTAACTGGTGAGAAATTGATATAAGCAAGCTTGAAAAAAATTAATAATAAAAAATACAAGTTTGTGCCGGATTACCCACTGGTTTACCTGGAGTTGGCGGGCCGGGTGCATGATTTTGCTACCCGTAAATTTCTGGGTATTTTTTACCCGCACCCGGACGGATTTGACCCGTACCCGGCGGGTTTACCCGTTTGCCAGGTCTACATCTGAGGCTGATTAGGTCTCCAAAATCCCTAGGCAACTCTTCTAGCTCCGCGCATCCCTCTAATTGTAGTGTTTGCAAACCCTGCAATTTGCAAAGGGATCTAGGAAGAGATTTGAGATTTCTGTTCCCACTTATGTCCAGGTAGTTCATATGCATCAAACCCCCAATTGAACGGGGTAGGGGCGGGAAGATGGAGTCTCTTAAACCTAGAATCCGCAAGGACTTAAATCTTGAAACGCACGTATCAACAAACGATTGGCTGCAACCCTGTGTAATGGTTGATTCAACTATAACCGTTTGCAATTTTCTTAGTTGAATAATACAACTTGGAAAATCATTCCTCTACAAATCTTCATTTCTAAAATACACGTGCTGAACCTTTTGATTTGGAACCATTGGGCTAAACTTTTGTTTTGGAACCATTGTGCTATCCTTAGTCAAGATTAAGCTTTCACTTCCTATTATTGATAATGCCAGGTCATGCATCTGATCATGCATTTTGAACTCGGTATCCATGAAAAAACCACTTCGACGACGATACTCTACATCCTGAAAAAATCACCTTGAGCATAATTCAGTAAAATACTTCTTGCCAATATCTTCTCCCTCTTTAGGTTGGTATCTTGACCCAAGGAGTCCTAGAGCCATCCATTTGTAGATCAATTCAGAAGCGGAAAATTCATAATCTTTTGGAAAAATTGCACAAACAGCAAAACATTGTTTCAGATGAGGAGGTAAATGCTAGTAACTTAATTTCAATCCCGATAACCAGCCTCCTTTACTTTGTTCTACATTATATAAGGGATTATCTCTCACAGAACACCATTCCTTTACTTCAGTGTTCATATGCAAAAGGCTCCCTAACGTCATAATGGCTAAAGGTACCCCCTTGCACTTTCTCACTATTTGCTCCCCAATTTTTTTAAGATTCTGGTGTTGCTCCATCTGCCCTTTCCCCGACGCCAACTCCATAAACAAGAATAAGGATTCCTTATCCGAAAGACCTGCTAAGTTGTGAACGTAAATGGGGTCGAGTGTGGACACGACCAACGGGCTACGAGTAGTCACAACAATTTTACTGCCCGGTGCACCAAACAACAACAAATCGCTCAGTTCTCTCCACTTTTGAAGATCCTCGTTCCACACATCATCCAAGATAAGCAGATACCTTTTAGTGGACAAAGTGTCTTTCAAGTGTTGTTGCAATTGTTCTAGGGTCAAGTTGTTCTTATCGACAATGTTTCCAATGATCCTTTTGACATCAAATTCATCTGACACACACACCCATTTTGTCAAATCGAAATAGTTAACCACCCTTTGATCGTTGTAAACCAATTTAGCAAGTGTTGTCTTTCCTAGACCACCAATCCCCAGTATAGGAATAACAGCTACGCCCTCGCCATCGGCTACTTTGACTAACTTATGTACGAGAAGGTCTTTATCATGATCTCTGCCAATAACATTAGAAGCAATTCTATACGAATGGGTTTCTCTTTGCCGTTTCGGGAGTAGGCTCCTCTCGACATGTGGTAGATGAAACTTGTTTCTATCAGCTGCAATTTGGTCTAGTTTTTCTCTGATTTCCTTAATCTTATGACCCATTCTAAACCGAAATACTAGTGGATTTGAACATGAAAAGAAGTGCCGTACCTTTCTCTGTGTACTCCTTTGGTTCACTTGCTGCTGCAAAGCGATGACATCAAACTCATCTAGAATGTCATCAATAGCATAACAAACATCTTTAAGTGCTTCCAACCATACACTCAGCTCAGCGTTTGTTTCTTGTAGTTCTTCAGCATCCACGAGCACGGCTTTGACAGTAGATAAGGTGTCCTTTAGCTTGCTTAACTCAAATGTCACGCCTAATGTTAATGCAATCTCCTGCGCAGCAAAGGAACCTAGCTTCCCTATCACCCCCTCCGTGATCGATTCTGCCATGACTTAATTGAGGTGGAGTTGACGGTGATGATTATGAAACGAGAAGAATTGCCCAGGAAAGAAAGTTGATGTGCGAGTATGATCGTCTGGGTGTATATATAATGAAAAGCTTCCGTGAATGATTCAAAAATTGAGGTGTTGATAAGGTAGTGTCGTATGTAGGATCGCAGGCATTTTTCTGCCGACAAAGACATCAAAGATAGGTTGATTGGTATCTCTGAGGCCAATACTGCCCAATGCTTTGCTAACATATATCAATCTATCTTTTTCTTATGGTGTTGCTACAAAGTAGGAACTATAAAACACTATCAACTGACACGGAAGGGCTTTGTTATGGTACAACAAAGTGCCTCTACCTCTGGCCATTCTCTCGTATTTGAAATCACATAATCTCTATCAAGTGCCATACATTTTCTTCAGAGCGTTACTTAGCAGTAATGACAACAGCTGCAAAACGGCACTATTGAGTTCCAGCATAACGATGTAACAAGACACTTTTGAGCAACGCAACACGGGTGATATACAACTAATTATTGTGGTGAAAGATGCATATGATATCATTGTGGGGCACTCCTAAGCGTCTGGATAAAATATTTTTTTTATATGAACTATGCAAATTCATGAATTTATTCCTCGAGCCCCACTATTCAAGAAGGAATAGCTATTCCCAAAGAATCTCCAGAATTAGATCCGCACTTTCCTGCGAGTTTCTGTCATTGCAAAAGTAAAAACACGTAGATTAGGAACAATTGATTGTCAGCATATGTAAAGTTGTAGATACTTTTCAACAATGGGAGGAATATTATTTTTGTGTTTGATTGACAAGAAAAGCATCTCAATGATAGAGGCACTACACAAATAATTCTAATGACAAAGAAATTTCACAAATTTTGCCACTTTCTTAGTCGGTAAGACACATGAGGTGACCTTTTCTTCCATCGGTTTTCTATCTTTCTTCCTCTTGGTCAAAGTATAATGCGTAGTCCCAATCTCACCATATGTTTGCACTTTAGTTATTGATCCAAAGACATGCTGAACAGGAAAACAATCATTTAACAGGAAATTACAGTGTAATTTAAGGCAGAGTACTTTTTAAATTTCACCCTTGAATATTGAAGCCATTGGATATTCGTATGGCCATCATGAACTAGGAGCATTAATTTAGGAAAAACAAACAAAGATAAAATTCCTCGGGATTTGGGGTGGGATTGAAATTAACTTTACTGAATAATTATTTTTACTTTCATTTTATTACTAATTATACATATTGGGCAAATTGATTGCCATTACTAATTATACATATTGGGCAAATTATAGGAGTTCTACAATGTGAAAGAACCTTGATTTATAGGAGTTCTACAATTGCACTGTTCAGATTTAAGAACACACTTAAGTTGCTGTTAGGTGCTAGGATTGACTCTTCGGCCATCAATCCTGGCAGTAGGTATTAATATTCAACAAATAAATTTCAAGTGCCAATTTACGACATTGCGAGCTAAGAAAGTCAACTGAGAAGTAAGTTTAGTTGCTCAAAAGTGAAATGATTTTCACAGCAAGATTGCCATGGCTACTATGAATATTTTCCATTGAGGGCTCCTAGCTCCGACTCATGCCCAATGTTTTTTTAGAGACCATTGCACCTTGCTCACGAGAGTATGCACATATCCCGATAAATGGATGTAGGTGGTGCGCTTAAGCTCCATCTGTTTACAGAGCTAGATTGAAAACATCGACCCACTTAGAGCCTTCTCCTTTGTGGTTAAATTTAGAGCGGATTCATGGTCAATCATTAATTAACACCCTCTCATTTTAAATTACAGTATAGTTGACACCAACGATATTTGTTTAGTTAAACTTTGCATTTAATTAAGACTCGAAGAAAGACAAATCTCTCCAAAATTAAATTAGTCCATTACGAACTGACTCTATTCAAATGAGAGACGCTAATCCGACTTGCTTAAATCTGCATCTTTCAAAAAAAGAGTCTTTGACTTCGTCCAATTTCCTTAGCTTTCTCTCGTTTTCTTCCGCCGTCAAAGTTTTCCTCTTTTCTCCCGTTCCCCTTATCCGACCAACCCTCTTCTGTCCGTTTTATCATCACTCTGGCTCTACTACCTATACCCTCTTACGTCTGTCTCCACACCTTTAACATCTCTATCACAATTAATCCATTCCGGCTACTTTAATCTGGACCAGACCTTTCACCTCTTTACAGCCAATAGATAGATACTTTCTATTTCTTTTTTGCATGTTCATTGAGCTGAGAGAGCAAACATCCGGTGCTCAGTTAGCACCGGGTTTGTTACAGATGTGGTTGCATAGGACATTCTTCGGATGTTTGTACCAAGAGTGCGGCAGCAGTAAATCTTGCTTTTGATGAACTTTATCTACGCCTGCAGCACCAATTCCCTCACCCTACAATGTTTGAACTCCATCAACCCCAGTATGGACCTTCTCTCCGCATGCTACCTAACTCCGACTTTAATCGCACTTCCCAGATTGAATCTCTTGACACTCCTTTTGGCCCTGAACTGCACTACCTCTACTCTTCTTTCTCGCCGCCGCAATCCCCTTTGTCTTCCCCAGATCCCAGTTACCATACAGCCTCTGAAGGAAGTGATGTGGAAATGCTTTCACCGACCCCAGAATCACACTCTGTTATTCCTTCACAGATGTTTGATGTCATGGATACCTCACCCTATGGTCACCAGAATGGAGACCAGGTAGTTCCTTCTTCCCCAACCTCTTGGCCCCCACTTGTCTCTGCTGATGACCCTCTCACCCACGTTACTCCACAGGAGCCAGGTTTTCTCAACTTGGTGACCAAGTTTGGTCTTGAGTGGGGCCTCACCCACAAAGATCTTTACCAAAAAATACTTAGGATAATAGGTCTACCCTCCACCTATCCTGCTGAGTTGTCCTCTAACCCCTCCAACTCCTCGTACCAGTTTCCCTTGTCTGATGAGCCTACTCACCGGAAACTCTGTCCAGCTCCTCCTTCTGTCCACCATCATTTTCCTGTTCACTCTCTTCAGGCCTGTCAACCCCCCTTTTTCTGCTAATGTTCCCTCCTCGTCAACTCCGCAATTTTTCACGACAGTTACCAACACTGAAATCTCCCACCGTCCAGGTAAGGAGCCCTTCGAACTCCCACCCACCTTCCACTGATCAACCAAAACTTCTTGCGGCAGCCATTAATGCACATCACAGTGCGCACTGGGAGCCCCCTCAACCTACCTCTGTCAAGCATCTCCTGGACCCCAACATTAGCTTAGATAAAGACACTTCCGAGACTGAATTACCTATGTTGCACCTACTCACCAACCCGGTCATCGATACTCCAGCTGTTTCGGTAATCACTACACCCCATTACTGTATCCCCAAGACCGCAGGGATGAGGTTCTATGCCCCAACATTTGCTGAAGCTTTTCCGGAGGACCGAACAGATGAAGAAGAAGCGCAAGCAGGTCGCTCTCTAACAGCTTTTGCACACTTCTCCGATCCAAGTACTGATTCTGATCCCATTTCTCCTCCAAAGAGAGCTAGAGAAGGAAGTGATGATGCAGGCAACCATACTCCAGCAAAACGCCTTCGCATTATTGGTCCTACCAAACCTCCAGGTTCTTCCCCTTCCTCGCTCATCTTCAAGATTGCTTTATTGCATGATTATTACACATGTCTATACTATAGCTCTTTTTACTTCCTCCATGCTTTCATTTCGACACTATCCTCTCTATCAAGCATGTATACCTTGATCTCCTCTTGCCCACACTCAAATTCAGATGTTATCTTCCACCACAAGTGTACTTCACCACCCCAGTTATTGCTCTCTTCCAACCCCGATTGGAAACCCCATAACTCTCCAAACCGAACTCTGCATATTCTGTGGTTCCAACCTCTGTCTCGGAAAAAACGTACTAGAATATCATGGCTTCACCACCTAAATCTTCTAATCCACAAGACACTCAATTTCACCCGCTGGTACTTGTCTCCATTACAGGTCATTCCTCAACTCACCCAAATCCCCAATCTCCAACATAACTCCCAAAACTCTATCTTCACCAATACACTCCCCCATCTTAACCTTGCCTCCATATCTCTCTTCCAAACTCAAATCCATAAACCCATCTTCACAGCCCAAATCCCCTCTTGGGAACTGCAATTGCCAAACCACAAATGGATACCGCAGGCGCTTACACCTCCCTCGACAGTCTCAATTAGAGAAAGAAACTCACCTGCTTTGGTTTTGATTAAGAGTTTGAGTACCCTTTGGCCTCTGTTGTCTCTGATTCTAAGCCGAAAAAAGGGCTCAGGCTCCGTTCCCGGCCATCTCGGTGATGGTGACGGTACCCCTTTAGCGCCCCTTAGGAATGTATTGCATTTGTTCATCACGCCGACCGAAGGGCTCCGACGCCGTTCTCAGTTACCTCAGTGACAGTGACGGTAACCCATCCGCGTTTCTTACAGTTGTGGTCGCCCTGTTCCTACCGCTCTTGCTTTGTTGGTGGTTTGCTAGTTTCAGGGAAGAAAAGAGAAGCTTCGGACAAATTGTGATACGGGCTCTTTCACACAATTTTTCGGAGACTATGGTTGTCCCAAGACAACAATCTAGACTCTCCTCTTCTTGTCTTTTCCGAGTCAATCTACGGTCTTGGATCAATAGACTAAATGCCCGTTCCAATTTCAAACGGAAACGTTTGGCCCAAACCTCATATTTTCCCTACAGACGCTTTAAACGGCCTAAGCTTGCGCTTTTTCACCCTATCATACCGACCTCTCACCTTCAGAACCCCCTAAGACAGTTGGATCACATAAAGAAAAGTCAGTTTAGTGTTACCTCAAGGAAACGGAAGGCAAGCGATATCCCTCTTCATCTCTGGTTCTGTCCAGTTATTAAACGTCCTCGTTCTGAACGGACGTATTCGCCTACTGATCCTGGGCAGGTTTCGGGGTTTGTCCTTGAACAACCCCTTCACCTCCAATGAAAATCCTCAGCTGGAACTGTCGGGGCTTAGGTCAACCCCGTACAGTTCGTACAGCCAAGCTTCTGATCCGTCGGTACCACCCTGATATTCTCTTTCTCCAGGAAACAAAGATGGATATTCTAAAAACTGCTTCGCTCTTTCACAAGGAAGGATTTGTGCTCTTCTATGGCCATAATCCTATCGGCCTTAAAGGAGGCCTTTGGGTGGGATTGAGATCCCCCCTGTCTGGTACCTTACACTCTCAATCCAGCCATCTCCTCGTTCTCTCGATCTCTCTAAATAACCAACCCCTTTGGACATCGGGATTTGTGTATGGTCACCCTATGGTTGAGAAACGCCAGGAGACGTGGAACGTTATTAGCCAAGCTCTTCAAAGGATTTCTGGACCGTTAATTCTGATAGGCGATTTCAACCAAGTCTTATCTAATGAAGAAAAAACAGGGAACCACAGAGCTCATTATCCGGGGCACGCTTATCTTGAAAACCTCATTGAACATCTTGGTCTCCTCAACGTTGCTTGGAAAGGCCCCATCTTTACTTGGTCCAATGGTCGTCGGGACAATGCCTGTACCTTTGAAAAATTGGACCGTTGTCTTTCCAACGCTGATTGGCTTCTAGCTTACCCTTCGGCTACCACTACCAACCTGGGTATTCAATGCTCTGATCATGCTCCTCTTCTCTTAGATTCACATCCTTTGAAGAAACCCAAAACGTTCCCTAAACGTTTTGAGGCCGTTTGGTTGCAACATCAGGATGGTTTAGCTCTAATTCACTCTCTCTGGAACACATCAGTTTCTGGGTCCCCTTTATATGGTCTTATGCGTCTTCAGCATCTCATTCTTCACGATCTCTCCTTATGGGGCAACTCTCATTTTCACCAGTTAGATGCTCAGATCCATTCCATTCGTCTTCAAATCCCTCTCACTCAAGCAAACTTACCTTCCCCTCAAGCCATTAGTCATAATACAGTACTTCAAGAGAAATTAAATTGGTTGATGGATTGTGAAGAAATATATTGGAAACAACGCTCCAAGGAACATTGGTTGTCTCTAGGAGACCGCAATACGAAGTTCTTTCATGCTTCTGTTCGTATGCA
The DNA here is from genome assembly GCA_033065855.1 of Escallonia rubra. NCBI lineage: Eukaryota > Viridiplantae > Streptophyta > Magnoliopsida > Escalloniales > Escalloniaceae > Escallonia > Escallonia rubra. The sequence continues at coordinate 25,932 of JAVXUO010001216.1, forward strand.
TAAATCCAGATCTAACTTCTCCAACATCCTCAATCCTCAAGGAATTGTCTGCTCCTCTGTTGCAGAGCTTCACAGTAGCTTCCTCCAGCACTTCTGCTCCATACTTGCCCCGGTATTCCCTCCCGAAGAAACTCGAACCCTAGACTCAGTCGGAAATCTGCTCTATCATCTCTCACCTTCACAGTCAAGTGATCTTAACATCCCTTTCAGTGCCTTAGAAGTCAAGGCGGCAGTCTTTCAGTTAAGCCCACTCAAATCTCCTGGACCAGATGGTTTCCCTCCCATTGTCTATCAAAAATGCTGGACTTTTATGGGGCAATCGTTATCTACTGCTGTTCTCTCTTTCCTCAACTCAGGTCACATGTTATCAGAAGTTAATAGGACCTTCATCACTCTCATTCCCAAAAAAGAATGCCCAACGCATCCGGGCGATTTTCGCCCGATCAGTCTCTGCAACACTCTATACAAGATTATAGCCAAGGTTCTTAATAATCGCCTCAAGGAAGTGATCCCCTCTCTCATCTCACCATATCAGAACGCTTTTACCAAAGGACGCCGAATTGTGGATAATATTCTTATTGCTCAAGAACTCACAAATTCTATCCGATTGAAAAAATCAGGGAAGAAAGCCACTGGCTCTATTAAGATTGACATGAGTAAGGCCTTTGATCGCATCAGGTGGGATTTTGTGGAGGCCGTTTTAGTCCAAGTAGGGTTTTCACCAAAATGGATCCGGTTACTTATGCAATGCATCTCTACTGTCTCCTTCTCCATCTTGGTGGATGGCACTCCTACACACTTCTTCAAGTCCTCGTGTGGCCTCCGTCAGGGGGACCCTTTATCTCCTTCTCTTTTTATCCTCTGTACTGAGGTCCTCTCTCAAATGCTTACCCGTGCCCAGGAGTTTAATGGAATTCTAGGCCTCAAACTTTCTAGACAATCTCCTCTCATTAACCACCTTTTCTTTGCGGATGACTCTATCCTCTTCCTATCCCTCACTCCTTTATGCTGTGAGCTCCTCACAATCTTACTTCAACAATACTCTCATGATTCGGGTCAACAAATCAATTCTTCCAAATCTTCTCTCTTTGTCAGCCCCAACACACCTATAGCCTTAGCCAACTATTTTTCTCTCCAACTTAGTATCCCTATCCACCGTTCGGCCGGCAATTATTTAGGAACTTCTCTGGATATTGTCACCCACCGCACATCCTTCTTCCGTTCTCTTATTGCTCGCATTCAACAACGTTGTGCGGGTTGGAAAAGTCTTCTTCTTAACAAAGCGGGCCGCGCAACGCTCATCAAATCGGTCCTCAGCTCCCTTCTTTCCTTTCATATGCAAGCAATCCTTTTTCCCATTAAGGTTTGCAAAACCATCGACTCCATTTTTGCCCGCTTCTGGTGGTCAGGTAACCACCTTTCTCGGGGTATCCATTGGATTCGTTGGCATACCTTATGTGGCCCTCCCTCCAATGGTGGTCTCGGCTTCCGGTCTTCACACTATCTCAATAAAGCTCTCCTTGCAAAAACCAGTTGGCGTATTTTAGAAACACCTTCATGTCTCATCTCTCTTCTTCTACGTTCCAAATACTGCTTTAGGTCTCATTTTCTCCAAGTCCAAACCTCTTCTAAGGCCTCATGGGGATGGCGAGGCATCCTCGCAGGGAGAGACGTACTCTTACTGGGCTACCTATGGCAAATTGGGAATGGGAGTCAAGTCAACCTCTGGACAGATAATTGGATTCCTTCTGTTCAACCCAATTCTCTCTCTTCCTTTAAGGATAATCCACTTCCGGTTCATTTGGTGTCAGACCTTATCAGTCAGGATCAGTGGGATGGACCCCTCATACGGAATTTATTTCCGGATTATCTTGCTGAAAAGATTCTGGATATTTACATTCCCTCCGGTAGCCTTCCCGACAGACTTATCTGGGGTGCTACAGCAAATGGAATTTTTTCCGTCAGCTCGGCATATTTTCTCCAGTATTCACAATCTCCTAACCTCCAAGCCCACCCCTCTTTTTTAGGTACCTCATCATGGAATCAAATTTGGAAACTGCCTCTTCCTCTCAAAATTCGATTCTTTGTATGGCAATTGTCATGGAATCGGCTTCCATTACTAAGTGCACTCAGCCAACGAGGCGTCAGGACATGCACCTCTTGTTCTCTCTGTCACCAAGAAACTGAAACTTCAAGTCACCTGTTCTACTACTGTCCGACCCTCAAGAGTATCTGGTCTAGAAGTGGTCTAGGCATTCATACGTCCATTCCCATTCCCTCATTTAAAGAATGGTTAATAGCTTGGATCCATCATCCTTCAGATCCTACTAACCACTCCACATATTCCCAAATTTTATTCTTCTCTATTCTTTGGCACATTTGGCTTTTCCGCAACGAAAGCATTTTCCAATCTCCCTCCAACCCAAATCCCCTACGCATTCTTACTCTCTCTCTTGAGCTCACTTCTCATTTGATCAAACTTCAGCTGAGGCTTAAGCCGACCTCGCTTCCCCCACCCCCCATCTCCCGCCAACCAGTAAAATCTCCTAACATTACCACATCTCTTAAACACTCCACCCTTCTTTCTCAACACACCTTGCCCAGGAACCCCCTCTTCCCAAATACTCCTACCCTTTCTCCCACCTCTATCTTCTTTCATGTGGTTTTCCATAAGACATCCCGAATAGCTCACTTGTGGTTAACTGCCAACTTCGGAGTAGAATTACTCCAGAATCAACACTCTCAGACTTTTCTAGCTCATACACCACATGAAGCTGAAGCACTCTCTTTGCTCCTTACTTGTAAATGGGCATTACAACATTCTTATAGTAATATTACTTTACATTCTAATTCGGCTTTTCTTCATTCTCAGATCACAGGACTTGAGGGTACGATAGTCAGGATGCAGCCCATCTTTTTTTATATTTATCAGACTTGCAGTCTGTTCCACAGATGCTACATTACTACTGGTTTGACCGATGCCTCCACAATCATCTGAACTTCTTTTTAGCAGTTCTCACTCCTTCGGATGGTCTTTTTGCGTTTGGCAACTTTATGTCATCTAACCAAGATCTTTGTAGCTTATAGCAATAATTCTGTGATACAGTAAGGTGACAGGTGGGGTCTCCGCTGTGCTGAGTTTCCTCTTTGTTTGTAAATATTCTGGTCTCAGCTTGTAAAGACTCTTTGTATTCCTTTCCTTATGAAATGCAGTTCTATCTTTAAAACCAAAAAAAAATGAGAGACGATGGTAGCAAACAAGTTTCCATTTGCAACCCTACCTGAGTGCCAACTGCCAAGTCTCCATTTTGTGAACCGGGCCGGACCCCTAAAACTGTCTCCGAAGGACGATGGCAGACTTGTTGAGCCGGTTTAATTAGCAGGAGCAGAGATGGAGAGTAAATTACCCGGCCCAAGTCTGACCCGAAGTTGTATCCAAATCATACACACGGTCCTTACAGAGGAAAGCGTAGCAAACAAGGAGTGCACACACTCACAGGGAGCAGAGAGAGAAAGAGGCGGAGAGAGAAGCACAGAGATGTGGCCTACGGTGAGATACAATACGACGTCGTCGCTGCCGATAGTACGACGACGTTCTGGTAGAAGACATGATTCCTCTTACCACCCACCCTCTCATCCCGAAAGACCCAAAGATGTTAGTTCCAAGTACACCAGGTTTTTTGACTGAATTGCACGACTTACAATTTATATCCTCTTTGCGAATTCCTAGTTTAGAACTTGAAGATCTAAACGTTGACTTAAACTCAGATTAGTGATATACCGATCGAATAAGGATTTGACAACTTAAAGTAGAATCAAGTAATGTATTTCTATGTTTTTGTTATGGTGAAAAGTTTCATCGCAATGCGAGAGAATTGGGCTGCTTGACCGCACCTTCTAGATAGGTGGGAATGTTGGTCGAGAAATTTGGATACTATTATTTTGTAGTTGTATGTTGATAATTGTGAAGGTCATTTCTGCCTTTTGCTTTATGTTTTGCGATCTTGGTGTAGTAACTCTGGACTGCAGGCGGAAAAAAGAAACAACGAAAGATAACAATAGTGTGAAGCGGCGGTTCTGTTATTGAGTTTAGTTTGTCTTTTGACTGGAGGTTTCTAGCTTTGAGTGTGAGATCATGGACTCCTGAATTTGCACTATTTGGTTGTATGCTTAATTATATCCTGCAGGAATGCAAGGAAATATGCCATTTATGATATTTACTGGTTGCATTAGAGCGTTGATCTCATATCGGTCTTAGGTATTATCTTCCTTTTGAAATAATAGATCTGTGATAGTCGCCACTCGTGTAGCTTTATTACAAATTTGACAAGACGCTTTTGGTGTTCGTCTAATACGCCCAGTATTCCTTTGGGCACATGGTAATTGATCTTCACATTTTGGCATGCTTGTTGATATGTTTATCGTGGTTGTTATGCTGGATTGGTACATAACAACCTCTGCGACTCACCAACAGAAGTGCCTTTTTTGCTGCTAAGATTACAAGAACTTTTATATCTCCATGTAACCCACACAAAAAAAGTGGACAAAGTGGAATAAAAGAAACTAGGGAAAATGAAGAAGACAAATGGTGATTTTTCATGAAGTTGACTTTTATGATGCAGAGAATAGCTTTATGTTCAACTAGCACGTCCTCAGTCTATCAAGTATTTCAGATGGTTGGCTGCCACATACAGAAAGTCTTATTTACCTTTTCAGCTATTTGGTGACACCCAGTACTTTGTGATCAATCTGGCCATTAATAGTCCCTCAATCTTAGGGTTGTAAATGAACCGAGCTGTTCATGAACAATTCGGGTTCATGCCAAAAAGACCTTGTTCGTGTTTGTTTTATAATATATGAAACAACCTTTTAGAACTCGTTTACTAAATCAGCCGAGCATGAACTTAATAAAGCATGGAAGCCCTAAACTAAATTTGCTTAAAACCCAAGTCCTATACCACTCCTAAACATTTCTTACATGCAGCCCAAGCCCTAGACTCCTCGTGCATCCAGAAAGCCGAAGTGTGCAGCCCAACTCCTCTCCTTTTCCTCATGGAAAACCCTAACATCCGAATAATGCCCTCAGAACTGCATTCTCTTCCTTTCTTTGCCTCTCTTCTCCTCTTCTTCACAAACGAGTGCACGCGTACGCATACTTTATACTCCCAGACACACGCGCACACCTAAAAAGCATTGACACCTCTCTTAGGTGGAGGAATGGTGTCCTAAACTGACCGACACCCTGACATCTTCCTGACACCGCCGAACACGTATCGAACATCTCTCATCTGTGTCTAATTTTTTTATTTTTTTTTATTTTTGACACCGTGTCGGACACTGCATGAAGAAAAATCGGACACTGCATGGAGAAGTATTGGATAGTTTGGGACCAATATGAGATTTTTTGAACTAATTTCGGGGGTCAATTTGTAATAGATACAATATATGTGGCTCTTTTATAAAAAACTACTAAATATGCCCTAATCTATTGGAGGCATTACCATCTATCTATCTATCTCTCTCTCTCTCTCCCCCCCCCCCCCCCTCGCGGCTGCTGTCTGCCGACCACAACGAAGCCGTCAAGGGCTCCTACTGCTATCGTCGGATCTCTCGTCGTCGTTGCTGGAAGATCTCGCCGTCGTTGTCAAAGGATCTTGCGGTTGTTGTCTTTGAAGATGACGAACCCATCAAGGGCTGCTGCTGCTGTTGTAGCCGGAGATTTCGCCGCCGTCGCAGACCAACATGTGCCCTTCTTCTATTTGTACCGTTGTCTCTTTCTTTTTTCTTTTATACTTAGCTTGAAACTCTCTCATTTCTTTCTTTCTTTCTATTACTCAGTGGTGAATATCTATGGAACCGAACGGCTATGTTTCGGACTGCTTGGCACATCTGTTGTTGAATATTGTATTTGATGTTTGAGTTAATTTTTTGTCCTATACGTGTATGACTTTGTAAGACTTTCTTATGTTATGTACTATGTACTATACTATGTTGAATTTAACTTTTAAGTATGAATTGTATTTGAATTCCTTATTTTGGTGCTTATTCATTATTGTTTGCAATTTTAAATTGTGGAATATATATATATATATATATATATATATATATATATATATATATATATATATATGGGTCGTGATCCATTGATAGTGCTAACAACTTAACCCAAGTTGCTAGCGCGACCTGGCCGTCCACGGGCGAGAATGGACGGTCAGATCGCGCGCCACAACAGCGAATTGTTTTACCGTTCGCTACATAATGTAGCGGACGGTGAAAAATTTGTCCGCTACATTATGTAGCGGACGGCCAAACAGCGCTAGCAACTTGCTAGCGCTATCAATGGATCACGATCCTATATATATATATATATATATATATATATATATATATATATATATATATATATATATATATATATATATATATATATATATATATATATATATATATATAAGTATATTAAAAAATAGCGGTATACTGCGGTGTCCAAAATCTATTTTTTTGGAAATTACGGTGTCCTGGTCCGTGTCCGATGCGATGTCCGTGTCCGTACTACCTTGTCCGATGCGGTGTCCGTGTCTGATTTTTTTTTATCAATTTTGATAAAAAAAAACCAAAAGAATTATGCTAAAACCTTAAACTACAAAATTGAAGAAGACTTTTAAGGAGTTCAAAATATAAAAGATCATTAAAAACTAATGAGAAATGAATTAGATAGGGTAAATCAAAGTTAGCTGACTTGAATTTGCAAATATATATCTCTCTACCTTAAAGTCTGATGTGTTTAGACATGCTTCTACACATTTTCATTACCAAAATGCCCTCTTGATATACTCCATATTACAGCCCACCTGTTTACAAAATCACTTACAACACCTTCAATCTCGGCACCATAAATAAACAAAGAAGGAAAACTAATCGTTGTTTCTTATATTCCAACCGACCTCCCTCTTCACAGATACTCCTTTGTTATTGCCTCACTAAGGATATGCCGAGAACTTTTCGCGCAAAAGAACTACCAGATTGTTAAAGGGCGAATTTTACATCAAATCTCTCCTACTTTTTGGAATTCAATTAACAGCATCGCATGCAAGACTTCTTCCCAGATTAGTTCCCAAATTCTACAGATATTATTAGCAAAAACTCTATTCTCCATTTTGATTGTTCTGTACATAGATTCTGTTCTTCTTGTCATGCTTAATTTTAGGCATTCGATCTATCTATCGCACATGCTATTGCTTCCTTATGACCACCATCAGTCCCTCAAGCACAGCCAAAGATCATGATTAACATGTTTGTCATTCCTCGAGTAGTCATCTGTACCGAAGCGATACCCTTTTCGCCTGCCCTTTCGTGATTAACCGCCGTTCAGTGCCCTTAGACAGATACAGTGCCCGCTCCCATTTTGAACCCTTTCCTGCCAAATTTTCTCATGGCCATGGTCCATGTGTGTTTCTTTTCATATTTGTGGTGGTCAAACACAAGCATACATGCATGTAAGATTTGTCGTATTTCAATAGGTAATTTCGCCTTCCGTTTTTTTATTTCGATGCTTTGGATTTTGTGTTGAAATGTTGAATTATCTCAACTACTTAAACTCAATGCGAAATCACTTACTACTTTGATTCTCAATTTTGAGGTCTGCCTCATGTGATGGAACCCAACATATTGGTCTGCATTCCATCAGCATGATCCGAGGTTTAGTGTGCGATTGTTGGCGGCAACTTCAGGTAGTATCGCAGCTATGCAATTTTTGGCAGCAGAATAGTAGGTTGTTATTAAAAAAAAAATCTTTAGGGTATGCTATATTAAGTGCACACCATGTGCTCGACCATTTTCCCAAGTGATCTCCCTCTGCTGGATTTAGTACAAGTATTGTTCCCTATAACCATTAAGCATCCAAAATATCCACTCAGATTAAGATAATTGCACTTTTCTTTTCCTTTCATCTTTTTTACTTCTTTGATCTAAGAAACCCTCTAGATACCTCTCGGCCATTAGTTGATTGAACAATTGTGGACCGTTCTTACTCAACACTAGTAGGAAATGAAGCAATTTGACTATTCCTACGAGCATGTTCTTTTTAAGTATGACGCCAGATGTAGCTTCCTCAATTAGAGCTTATGTTAGCCTCTTTTAAATTAGAGCCATATTGAGATCTTTTGTTGTTTGTTCATGTAAATATTACAAAGTGAGACATATGTGCCACGTCTAATGAAATTTGTTATTATTAAAGGCACTACTTTTTTGTTAGGTGTCAATCCACAGTATTTTAGATCAGATCAAAAAATCATCAATACATCACGAAATATATAGTTGTAGAGAACACATGCCAAAAAGCTATGAGTTTATTATCCAAACTATATCATACTCTCATTGCTAGAGAGGTGTGATACAAATACAAAGAAGACAACAATGAAGACATAAGTAAAGGAGAAAATGAAAAAGAAAGGGACACATGTATGTTTTGAGTACTTAGTCATAAACTAAACCAAAAAAAAGTGATGCAAATGAAGTAAAAAAGCTAGCATAAAGATAAAAGTAAGGCATGTTATCATTTGGAATAAGGTTAAGTAGGAGGAGGATTGTCATAGTTAGTCTTACTCAGGCGTTGTTGGAGTGGAATTGCGCTTGTTTAGCTGGTTTCGTTGTGTTAACATTTCAGAAAAATTGATCATGTGTCTAATATACTTAGGAACCGATGATGATGATAAGAAAGAAATGGCTAAGTAAAATGAGAGACAGCCTTCTCGTGTTCATCTTACTATGCCTACACCCTACAATGGTAGCAGAATCATGATTAACGTTGAAGAAAGGACAAAGAGGAGTTACATAGATATAAACTAGATTAGAAAAATATGAACACAAGATCCCAAATCACATATATCTTATAATTCTCAGCGAAATCACAAACTTTAGTTACCTTAAGATACTTCTTTTAGATATTGGTTGTATTCATATTGTCAGTACGTACTATATATATAATTATCAAATATGGCAAGCAAATTAGAACTCTAGGTGCATCACATTAATCCTTGAAAACAAGATTATGTTGCAGGATAGAACCATCACATGTTGCGATGCTACCAAACTAAGGAAAACGACACAATAGTTCTAGGAAAGGACCTGTGAAACTGTGTCTTTAGCTGAAAGTTTTTAATACAATGTGGAGTTACATATCATAAGCAAGTGGTATAAACAATAAAGGAATTAAAAGGAATGCACTGTCCGAAAGGGCATATATTTTCTTGACCATAAGTGACGCCGAAGTGATATTAATTGTAATCTTAATCCTTTCATAAGTTACTTTAAGATATTGATTATTTTTGTCAGTATTTAAAATATTAGTTTGAACTTAATTATATCATTTCAAGTGAACACGTGTGTATAAAAGTGCGCGCGCAGGGGAAATATAATAAAGCACTAATTGTAAGTGCATGTCATGTAACCCTTTGAAAGCTAGGTTATGACTTTTTTGTGCCTCTTTTGTTTACTTTTTCCATAACTATTGTTCAACCTTATGGAATCACTACGACCATATGATGCTGAGTTTATTAGAGGATACTTTGCTGCAAGATCATTTTCCTCATTCAGGACTTTTATCTGCATCTATATATGCATATGTGGATCCAACTCCATGAATGTTGTATTTGAACTTAGATGATATGCATATTGCTTGTGCACTTGAAGACAGTGGTGGGTCTTCGTGGGGGATTTGATAGTTATGACTCTGAGATAGATGACTGTAGGTGACCAAATCTGTAGGTCATACGATTAGTTGAATGATGCTTTTGATGCACAGGAGATTACCACATTTAGTGTTTTGGTGGAGGCGGTTGTATTTTGTTGAACTCAATCATTAGAAGTCCAGATAGAGAGTGCGCTCCAAGAAACCATAGTGTATAAATGATACGTAAAGAAATGACAATGATGTAGTAAGAAAGTAATAAACCCTCTTTTGAGTTTTCTTAGAGCTGGATTTTCAAATGTTCAGAGATTAAGAGAATTACTTAAAGAGCCAATGTGGGTTTAGAGTATCACTCAAAACTGTCACTAGAGTTTGTCCTTAAGCTACTCTATTTATGAATTTCCTTTTTGGCGGTTAAACAATAGAACATGTGCCGGCATAATGTCAAACTCGCTGAAGATATTTTCAGGCAAGGACCGAAAGGTGATATGTCCCATTTTCAATTCTCTTGCTTCCTATTTAAAAGAATATAGTCTTCCTGAGTATAGTGTTCCTGTTTTGAGATGCGTTTGCCAGGTTAAGGAATAACAACAATCGCAAACGTTTGCCAAGGTGGTAGTATTAGCGGGGTTGAGGCATAAGGTGAGTGACTAGGTTGAGGTACGGTGCTCTTGAAAATAGTGGCTGCTCTTAGGTGGGTGTTAAGGCAGTGAAGATTCTGAGATATGAGATTGTAGCGTGAGCCAATCGGCATGCTTTTGGCTGTAGCACATCAACCGTTTGGCTTGGGGTGGTTTGGGGGTGGGGGGGGGGGGTGGGGGGTGATATATTACTGAACTCAATCTAAGAGCTCTAAGAAACGTAAATATATTAGTAAGAAAGGGTAAATTAAACACACATAAGGATGAAGTGGAAGTAAGAAGTGTTGAATCTCTTTCGTAATGAAGTAGATAAAGTTATTCAGCCCCTTTGAGGATAATAGTATGCATAATTACTTTTGAATGGGCTTTCATCTATTCTACTAATTACGATGACATTCTTGACCCTTTGGTTAAGACAACCCTTAAACTTTAATTAGCGGACTTCAACAGTTCCATGCCTCTTTTGGTGGATAAACCTTTTGTTTTAATGGACTTTGCAGTGTATATCCAAGAAGAAACAAAGGCTGCTTTACCTATGAGTACTTATGGTGGATTCATGCAGTTGCTCTCGGCCATCCTCGATCTATAGCAAATGCCAGAATTTAAACTTGTAGATTGTCATCGATACCTTGTGGAGAGTTTTTTGTGGGATTTGAAAAGAAAAAGGAATTGTTTTGATATCTTATAGTCCTAATTGGTAGACTAAGTAGTCTAAATTGGTGCCCATTATGCTCTTCCACAATGCTAACTTTTGGCGACAAAATGATGTGCTGACAAACATACTTGGGTATGAACTCATGTATTGCTTCTGATTAAATATTTTTGAGAACTGTCTTTGGCCGGCGCAATCTCTTACTTGAAAACTGTGTGTTTCTTCACCTATAATTTTTTAGACCTGCCAATATAGAAAAATTAATCTTTCAATACTTATGGGTGAAGAGAATGGATAGTGAGGTATTTAAAAGTATCGTTTATTCATGTTTTCACAGTACATAACAGATATCAAGGTTTTCAAAAGTACCGTGTAGTCAATGTTACTTCTGAGGCTCGCCTATATAGAGAACTGAATTTTTGAATACCGATGGGTGTTGGAAGAACAATCTTGTTCACTTAAAACTTAATGAAGTGCCACCCTTATAGCTCAAGATATATAAGGCTGAATATATGTATTAGGTACCATTCACAACAGAAGATCCAAACACCTGGATCTCGTTCTCCTTTTAATTTTCACAGACCAAGTTTCCATCAGATTAGTTGCTTGCAAATTACTTGAGAAACCATCCACATGCAAAGCACATGAACAACCACTAGTGCATAAAAATGTTCAGGTCTAATTTCGAATATTAATCAGTTGGATTTTGGGTAAACTCAAACAACAAAGTTGTAGTCGTCTATTTTATGTTTTCAAAAAGTATAAGAACACAAAAATTAGACAAAGAACGAAGAAGATAGGGACTCTTGAATTTATCACAAAATTAGTAACAACAGTCGCGAATCAAAGTCAATAATCAATTTAGCAAAACGATCAAGAATGCAATTAGGGTTCTAGAGGACCAACGACTCCCTTCCAAATAATAAATCAATTAAAGAGAAAGATTAATATTTAGATTTCAAATGGGATAAATGCGTGAGAAAACCCTTACCTCCGACTTAGATCTACCACAACCATATCCTTGAAACCCAAAAGCCTTCTCCTCTGTCTCTCATGTAATATCTCAAGACTTTCACATCTTCCTTATTCTTATATACTTGCTAATGTAATTCTGATACAACTTAAAGTCCTAATCTAAGTCAAAGTCTATTTTAATGTCCAATCTAATTACATTAGAGGCTAAATAATGTCAAATTTTAAATTTTGTCACTAAAAATGCTTCCAAAACAATTTCTGGATCCCATCATTTAATTCAAAGTCATAATGCCATTCTAATTGGCATTTATATGAGGTTCCCAACACTACAAGAAAAATAACAATTAGCGACGGAAAATTCCGTCGCTAAAGCCTTTAGCGACGGAAATTTCGTCGGTAAAGTTCTGTCGCCTAAACCCTCGTCGCTAAAGGTTTTACAGACGGAATTGGTGTTCCATCAGTGATACCTTTGTCTTTAGCAACGGACTTGGTCATCCTTTAGCGACGGAATTCCGTCGCTAAAAATATTTTCCAATTTTCAGAAAATTAACTTTTTTAAAAATAAATAAATGAAATATAAATATATTTTTATGCATTTTTTAAAAAATATCATTAGGGACGGAAATTCCGTCGCCAATTCCATCGCCAAATTTTGTAGAAGACAAATTTTCCGTCGCTAATTCCGTCGCAAAACCATATATTGGAGCTAATATTTTTCCGTCGCTAAAGGGGAATTTTTCCGTCTCTAAAGGGAAATATTCCGTCGCTAAAGGGAAATATTCCGTCGCTAATTCCATTGCTAATTCCGTCGCAAAAATCATATTTCTAGGTGCTAATTGATTTTTTCCGTCGCTAATTCCATCGCAAAAATCATATTTAGGAGCTAAAAATTTTGAAAATAAAAATCATTAAATATATGCATAAATAGCTTATACTATTCTTAATTAATGCAACAACTATTGACAATAATAATCCAACGTCAACATCCAATAATGAACTGAAGATAACAAATATTCAGCATTTGTTGAATACCACCAAAAGTGAACAATAATACATCTAAATCAACCAGTTGCTTGGTTACCAAAATGAACAAATATCCCAAAAAACGTAACGTCAAATCTGGTCACATAAGGCAATCATCCACCAAGCTCGTCGAATGTTTCATCATTGCCATCCTCAGTAGCATCAGTAGCACTAACTTCGGCCTGTAACAAAGCAATTAAAGGCATGTTAAAGGATGTATTTGGTGGGTGAAACAGTGCCATACAAGCATCAACACTAAAATCTATTTACTATTGCTCTGTCACAACCAAGGTGTCACAGACAAGAGAACTACAGTTGAAATAAAGATCAAACCACGTGAGTCATGGTCTTAATTTAACTGCTAACCTTCTAGAGACGTAAATATATAGAGATGAGTGGCGGAGTTGAGTCCACAAAATCAACCATGAAGGACAGATCGAAATGCAATACGTGAGCTTGATAGCAACAATGTCAATGAAAGTGTTGGCTAACATACATTTTGACAACTGCAAGTAATATGAGATTTTGAAATACACCCGCACCTAGGCCAGTGAGGACTGTCCAGGATATCAAACTTAGAAAAATTTGACATGTAAATATTGATACCTCGTAGATCAACATTTGCTTTATGCTTTACTAAAACCCTTCATTACTGTGGTATCACATAAATCTAAAGAAACGGTAAAACCCTGATTCACAGAGACTCTATTAATGTTCTGTTCAGGCTCATGCCCGTGAAGATTTTTAATAGAAAAATGGAGACTGATTGTTCGTTCATGTACAATAAGCCATAAATGTAACTCGAAACAAACTGAAGTACTGAACCAATGCCTAGAGCTAGAAGGTATTCTTAAGATATATTAAACAAACTGAAGTACTGAACCAGCCCCAGAACACACCAAAACTAATTAGCCAAGAAAGAAGGTTTCATTTTTTTCAATAGACCAGTCAACTGGTCAATGACTTTAACCTAAAAGTAACACCAACCAAACAACACGCAGGCGTTTGTAGCAAATAACAACCTGTGACCATTTGCAGCAAATAACAATGACCATGAAATCATTTTAGGCCCCATCCACTGCAACCATGAAATCAACCTGTGAAATTTGACCTTAATGACCACCCTCGCTGCCATTATCATGGGCCTATTAGCACCTACAATTGGTGTATCAAATATAAATTTCAAGTCTTGTCCTAGGGGTCAAACCACTAAGACATAGTATCAAGTAGAACTGATACTTAATATTGAGTTAGTGGCTGAACTGATACTTAATATTGGCCTTAAACATGAATGAAGCATGAGGTTTGATACCTGCTGCATGTCTTTCTCTTTCATCCGTTTTTCCACCTCAACCTCTACAAGCTTAGCAATTTCAATCTCTTTCATCTTCTGCACCTCAAGCTGCACAATCTTAGCAATTTCGTCTTTCCAATTTTCGGAGGATGGAGGCTGGTCCAGTGAAAAATGCATCGATGCCCTGGCATCTCGTACGGTTTCACGAGTACCACGTATACGTCCTTTCTTGTCGCGAACCCCAGGTGTTTGTCGCCACAATTCTGCTGCATCTATCAAGGAAGAGCTGGGCTCCTGAGAACTAATTTCATCAAATCTCACAGCATATGCGTCCTATAACTCATGCAAAATGCAAGTCGAGTTAGAGATTCATCAAACAAAATAGATGAAAAATCAGCTGCAAAAATAAACATTTTTCATTGGAATTTTAGTATGTCATATTGTACTATTCTAAGCTGAAACAGAAAGGATAGCACCCCCACCTCCCCATCCCTCTGAAATGTAGGCAATTAGGCGGAGCTAAATTAGTTTCAACTACACTGTTATCTCAAAAGTGTGCATGTACCAACTCCAGAATATTAAACTGATTAAGTTTCGTGCTAGGAAAATTGATATACATTAAAGGAAATCGGAGAATGCGGCTCTAAGGTGCATAATGCTCAGGAGGCAGATAACCCGAGCTAATAAGAAACAAGACCAAACGGGAAACTGAAAGAAAAAGGTAGCAAGTACTTGACAACATGTGTATAAGAAATGAAGCTACTGTAACTCTGTAAGATATGCCCCAGCAAGAGCAGAGTTCCCAATCGAGTTGATTTCTAGAGAAAGAGTTGAGACGTGAGAGTAAGAGGAAGAAATTACCTGGAAAGAAGATGAGACTCAGAGGAAGATCGGAAGATTGAAGACCCAAATGTATTGAAATAAGAACCCTAATTTGATTATACCAAAAATCAAACCGTAACAGTTAGTGACCCAAACGTACAAAAAACTTCTATCAACTGGAAGAAGGCTTCACACAAACCTTCAGAGTGGGAGTGACGGAGGCGCGCGCGAAGGGTTGCTCCACAACGACGACGGGGGTGAGCGGGACGGTGGCGCCGCTCTCCTGTTCTGTTATTTTGGCCGATGAAACCCTTGGATGATGTTCTTTTGTTTTGTTTTGTTTTTTTATGTTTTTTATATGTTGTTTTTCTATTTTCAATAATTAGTAAAAATATTTTTCTCTTATATAAAATTAAAATAATACCTTTACCGAGGAAAGTGCTTCCGTCTGTGAAGTCCTTCACTAAAGTCCGTCGTTAAATTGTTTGTGGTGGAAAATTCCGTCGCCTATTTTTTCTTCACGCGCATTTTTTCCCTCCAGCGTTTTTACTGACGGAACCTAATTCCATCGCCTAATTCCGTCGGCAAAGGTGACTTTTAGCGACGGAAAAAGTTCCATCGCTAAATTCCGTCGCTAAAAAGCATTTTTCTTGTAGTGCAATAAAAATAAAATCTGGGGGTGTTACAATATGCCTCTGCTGCCTCGGGTTCAACGAAGCCTCAAACCAAAGACGATTACACTAGCTGAGTAGTGGTAGATTGCTGCTGAGGATGATCTTTGTGGTCAGATGGTTGCGTCAAAGTTGATCTTCCCCCAGTCCCAAAGAGGGGCCTGCCAAGGGTTAGAGGTGACCAGGGTTTTGAATTTGAGAAGGATTGAACGTAATTATAAAAGTTGTTGTTGATGGTCTTGGAGATTCTCAGGGGGTTAGGGATCAATGTTTCAAAATATTTGTTTTGATCCTAGTGAGCTAGAGGATGTCAAAAATGGTTTATGTGAAGAAGGTGTAGAGAAGACTGTTTTCCCGTACCAGTCTAAATGGATTGAGGATGACTTCTAACCATTGCATGGAGGTTGGGAGGTTTCAGGGTGATCTAAATTTTTTGGGGGACGACAACCATATAAGTCTGGTAAAATCACATTCAAGGAATGATGTGGTGATCACTTTTGGGTTGCAGGCAGTAGAGAGGGTAGGTGGGATCAAAGGACAGGTCAAAGGCATTGATTTTGGTTTTAATAGTGAAGATTTTCGAGTTTTTTCCCTAATTAATACATATGTAATACTTAATTACCAATATACACTATTTTGAAACTTATTTACCCGCATACCACACTTTTAAAAATCGCTGTTTGAAACCACAAGGTAGAAATCGCTGTTTCAGCGATTTTTACCTTGAAAACGTGGTTTCAAACAACGATTTCTACTTTAATTCTACTTTAAGGTAAAAATCAAGTAGAAATCGTTGTTTGAAACAGCGATTACGACCTTGAAATCGTTGTTTCAAACAGCGATTTCTAAAAGTGTGGTATGCGGGTAAATACCTATCAAAATGGTGCATATTGGTAATTAAGTATTAAATATGTATTAATTAGGGGAAAAACTCGAAGATTTTCCATGCTATTCTCCAGATGAGGATTTTTTTAGAGTTTCTTCCCCTAATTAATACATATGTAATACTTAATTACCAATATACAGCATTTTGAAACTTATTTACCCGCATACCACACTTTTAAAAATCGTTGTTTGAAACCCCGTTTTCAAGGTAGAAATTGTTGTTTCAAACATCGATTTTGATGCCAAGGAATGTGGGTTCTTGCTTACGTGGAGGTGCCACAAAGGCTGCAGTCCGTGTCAGCTTCCAAGTATGCAAAGTGAGAGACAGCAAGGACGGAGTAAGGGCTGAGAGCAAGGCTTCCCAGACAGGCCGTGAGGAATGGCAGTGCTGCGAAGGCAAAGCTACGACGAACAGGGCCGACAGTCGATAGTCCGAGTCAGGGTCCGATGTTACGATCTTAAGTTATGTCCAATTTTGTATCTTTCTCTAGAATCCAAGAGCTCTCCAATTCTAGAGTGAGAAAGTGATTTTTGTGAGAATGAAGAAGAAGTCCTTTTTTGAGTTGTAAAGTTCACTATTTATAGAAAACAATGTGCTTATGTCATAAAGTGCCACATGCCGTCCCCCGGGAGTGACACGTAACCCGGGGCGCCCAAAATACCGGTTTTCCGTTGGACTGCCGATTCCCAAATTCGCGTTGCCTGCCTCGCACAGCGTCGCTCTGCCTGTCTGAGAAGACTGACCATACCATGACGGCATGGTCAGAGTAAACCCGTTGCCCCAGCCACCAATCCAAGCCCTTACTGAATCCCATGAGGTGCGTCAATAGACACGCAGATAACCTGACAGTGGTGAGGGTTACCCCTGTAGCCAACTGCCAGGCGGACTAGGCGCGATGCCCTCCAAGGACCTGCTCCCGTCCCGGAGTGACCCGGGGGTCATTGCCCTGGTGGTGTCGAAGATCGATAGTAACATGAGCGGACATGGTCGCAGCTCAGTGCTCCAAGTCTGTGGCGAGGGGTCCTTGTGTCGGAGCCCCCTGTAACTGTGACGGCGATGGCTATGAGGTTGTGAGCCCATCCCGGTACGAGGGTCGAAGCCCCCTTGTGATTGAGATGGCGATGGCTATAAGGTTGTGAGCCCATCCCGGTATGGGGGCCGAAGCCCCCCTTGTGATTGAGACGGCGATGGCTATAAGGTTGTGAGCTCATCCCGGTATGAGGCCGAAGCCCCCCTTTTGATTGACACGGCGATGGCTATAAGGTTGTGAGCCCATCCCGGTACGAGGCTGAAGCCCCCCTTTGTGATAGAGCCGACGATGGCTATAGGGTTGTGGGCCCAGCCGGGTACGGGGCCGAAGCCCCCCTTTGTGTTTGAGACGACGATGGCTATAAGGTTATGAGCCCATCCCAGTATGAGGACCGAAGCCCCCCTGTGATTAAAACGGCGATGGCTATAAGGTTGTGAGCCCATCCCGGTATGAGGCCGAAGCCCCCCTTTTGATTGAGACGGCGATGGCTATAAGGTTGTGAGCCCATCCCGATACGAGGCCGAAGCCCCCCTTTTGATTGAGACGGCGATGGCTATAAGGTTGTGAGCCCATCCCGGTACGAGGCCGAAGCCCCCCTTTGTGATTGAGACGGCGATGGCTATAAGGTTGTGAGCCCATCCCGGTACGAGGCCGAAGCCCCCCTTTTGATTGAGACGACGATGGCTATAAGGTTGTGAGCCCATCCCGGTACGAGGCCGAAGCCCCCCTTGTGATTGAGACGGCGATGGCTATAAGGTTGTGAGCCCATCCCGGTACGAGGCCGAAGCCCCCCTTTTGATTGAGACGGCGATGGCTATAAGGTTGTGAGCCCATCCCGGTAGCATGCAACATGATTGTGGCGCATGAGCGCGGTGCCTATAGCACGAAACAATACCTGGTGCCTGGGGCACGTGTTGTGAAAGTGGTGCGGCGACGATCGTCGCGAAGCAATACTTGGTGCCGGGACACGTATCATGAGAATGGCGCAAGGGCGCGGCGACGAACGTCGCGGAGCAATATTTGGTGCCGGGGCACATATCATGAGAATGGCGCAAGGGCGCGGCGACGAACGTCGCGGAGACAATACCTGGTGCCGGGGGCACGTATCATGACGATGGCGCGAGGGCGCGGCGACGAACGTCGCGGAGCAATATTTGGTGCTGGGGCACGTATCATGAGAATGGCGCAAGGGCGCGGCGACGAACATCGCGAAGCAATACTTGGTGCCGGGGGCACGTGTTATGAAAGTGGTGCGACGACGAACGTCGCGAAGCAATACTTGGCACCGGGGGCACGTATCATGACGATGGCGCGAGGGCGTGGTGACGAACGTCGCGGAACAATATTTGGTGTCGGGGCACGTATCATGAGAATGGCGCGAGGGCGCGGCGACGAACGTCGCGGAGCAATACTTGGTGCCGGGGGCACGTATCATGACGATGGCGCGAGGGCGCGCATCGGGTGTCCCGAAGACGAGATATGAGCTGAGTGTGCCTGTCATAACAAGATAATGAATGCAACATATAGTAATGACAAAGTTGGTAGTTATGGTATGCGGTCGTCGGCGACGGGTCATTCGGTGATAGTGCGCGACTTTGGGCGATGGGCATCGCGGGAGCGGTGCGCGGTCATGGACGACGGACGTCGTGAGGGTGATGCACGATGGACGTCGTGAGGTTGATGCACGACGAACGTCACGAGGTTAATGCACGAACGTCCGTGAACATCGCGGAGGTGCAAAGACTCGAGAAAACAAGTGCACGCGGGAGGGGAGACCATTGGCCAAAATGGGGGGAAGGCCAAGGCTAACCCCTCGTGGAGGCCGAGGCCGACCCCCTGGGGTTGGCCAAGGCCAAATGGTCAACTCTCATGAAGGAGCCCAAAGCTACTCCCCCCTCTTGGTGAACTTCGGGCGCGCCGACGGTAGGTGGTTTGATAAGCAAAGACAAATCCGAAAGTTGCATTATGACAAGCGTGTCAACGTGAATTATACCTACAAGACGAACGAGATGACAAAGTAACGTGCAAAGCGTACGAAGTAAAAAAAAAAACTGCGAAAAAGGGTTTGCGCAGAGGGGTGAACCACCGGGGGAAAATGGCCGAGGCCAAGCCCTCCAGGAGGCCGAGGCCGACCCCCATGGCCTGGGGAAGGCCGAGGCCGACCCCCATGGCATGGGGAAGGCCGAGGCCGACCCCCTGGGGTTGGCCAAGGTCATTTGGCCATCTTCTATTTTTCGGAGCCCAAGGTCACTTCTCCTTTTCCAAACTTTGGGCGCGCCGTCGGTAGGTGGTGTCACAAGCAATGACGACGCCGACAGGTGCGTTACGACGAGCACATTGCCAAGAATCATACCCATATAGCGATCAAGGTGTCAAGGTTACGTACAAAGCGTATGAGGGGAAAGAAGTACGAAAAAGGGGTATGGGGGAAAGGGGTGAACCATCGGGGGAAAGTGGCAAAGGCCAGGCCCCCCAGGAGGCCAAGGCCGACCCTTATGGCCTGGAGAAGGCCGCGGCCGACCCCTATGGCCTGGGGAAGGCCGAGGCCGACCCCCTGGGGTTGGCCAAGGCCATTTTCCCCCTTGACCCCGTTTCTCCAAATGCGCCGTCGGCCGATATTTTTGATGAAAAGGTGTTCGGATGGTCTCGGTGTGACGATCGCGCTAGCGTTAGTGACGTCGACGCGAAATAAAATGACTAAGTCACGCACGAAGCGCGCGGAATGAGAAAAACATGTGTCTTGGGCGCGCGGGCGCTGACAGGTTTGATGCGTTGGAAAATCGACCGTCGACACTGTCGACGTGTTCGCGTGAAATAGGACTCCTATTGGGCCCTTGGGTATGACCAAAATAGGTTGGGAACATAAGCCCCCTGCGTGTGGTGTGCGCGGAGGGGCAACCCGAGCTGGCACCGCACGCATAAACACTTAGCAAGATTTTGATGTTGTTTGGCCGACGAGTTGTTGACGTCGTCAATGCATGATGATGAAGAGTAGGTGGCTCGAGCCACCTCGTGCACCACCTACGAAAGCTTGGAATGATTGGGGGTTGAGACAAAGGCACGATGATAGGGCGCAGGGGCGCGAGCATGTAAACGGCACCCGGGCAACGGACGACGAATGTCGCGGAGACGTCACCCGGGCAATGGGCGACAAACGTCGTGAAGATGGCGCACGGGCGCTGGCGACGGGGTCACAGAGACGCGCCCGGGCGATGGGCGACGAGCGTCGCGGAGACGGCGCACGGGCGCTGGCGACGGTGGACGGCGCCCGGGCGACTAATGACGAATGTCGAATAATGAGTTGGAGTAGGTGGTTCGAGCTACCTCGCGTACCATCTACCAAGGATGTAGATGTCGAAAGAGTATGAAATGTGTAGGGGCGCGATGTGGGCGCGATCGGGAGTCGCGATGCCGGGGCAGTCCACGACGGGCGCATGTGCGCGAGCAATGCACGTTGGTCTATGTTGCAATTTTTTTTTTTGAAGTTTCCGGCCTTGGATGACGGTGTTCGGTCGTTGGGTGAATGTGGGCAAGCCGAAGGATGTGTGGGTTGTCGGCCGAGGGGTCCGCCGTGGCGAGAAAGGTGAGAGGGGGGTGGTTGTGGTGTGTATGAAGTAAAGACAATAGGTAGTGATGGGAGAGGGAAGAGTAGAAAAAAAACTAAGTATGGATTTTGGGGGTGTATGAGGGGAGAGTAATGTAAGGAAGATAGAATGATGCTTAACTTTGGGAGTTAAGAAAGAAAGGAAAAAAATACAAGTGTTGTTTGGGGGAGGAAAGGAAGGAAGGGGGGGGGAGGGGAATTAAGGGGGAAAGGATAAGAGATAGAAGGGGGGGGGTCGGCCTTGGTCAAGGCATGGGGGTTGGCCTTGGTGAGGGGAGTGTAAGGGAAGTGTGGTGTTGTAAGAGAAAATGGAAGAGGGAGAGAGTGGCCTTGGATGTTGGGATATGAGGGAGTTGTGATTGGAGGGAAGAAGTGATGAGAAATTTAATGAGGAAGAGTGGAATGGGTAAAGAAAGAGAGAGTGGCCGTGAGGGATGAGGGGGAGTGAGTGGTGATTGGTTAAGGTGAAAGAAAGAGGGAGAGAGATTGAGGTGAAAGATGGGGAAATTATATGTGGGTCTTTCATGAGAGAGAGAGAGAGAGAGAGAGAGGATAATGAGAGTGATTGGAGAGAGGAGTGAGAAGGGTGAGTGAATGAAGAGGGGAGAGGGGGTCGGCCTTGGTGAGGGGTTGGGGAGGCCGAGGCCGAAGGTGTTGGTGTGGGAAAATGGGGGAGGGATTGTAGGGGGAAATGATGAGAGTGAAGTAAGGTGAAAGGGGGGGGGGGATTAATGTGAGTGGGAGATATGGTGTAATGATGAGTGAAAAGGAAGAGAAGTAAGGGGGATGGTGGGAGAACCCACGTGAGGGTGAAAAAGAAGAGTGTGTTGGGTGGGTTAATGAGTATAAGATAGAGAAAGTGTGTAAGAGAGTGTAAGAAAGAGAGAGAGAGAGAGGCATTTAATGTTAAGAGAGAGAGAGAGAGAGAGTGTGTGTAAAGTGGGGAAATTGGGGGATGTTGTCTCGGGTAGAGAGAGAAGAGTAGGAAGTGTGTGAAATGGGTGATGTGAAGGAAGAAAGAGAAAAAGTAAAAAGTGATGGGAGGGAGAGAAAAAGGAAGAGAGAGAAAGGGAGAGAGGGAATTAAAATTGGGAAGAGAGAGTGGGGAAGACCCACATGGAGGGGTGAGATGGAGGCTGCCCGAATTTGGGGCTGCCCAGGCGCCTGGGTGGTGGGTTGGGGGGGAGGCAAAAAAATTTTTTTTTTTTTGTTGGCCTTCATAAGGAGAGGGAACCCCCAATGACTTTTTTTTTTCATAATGCACAAGAAGAGAATGAGAGAAGTGGGATGGTGGAAGTATGAAATTTTGCTCCATAAAATGGAGAAAGAAGTGATGTGTGAAGTGGGGAAAGGGTGATGTGGTGTTGGATGGTGAGGGAGGAGAGGAAAATGTGAGAGGGAGAGTGATGAGAGCTTGAATGTGGAGAGTAGTGGGGGAGATGAAAAACTTGAAATTTTTTCTAAGTGTTGAAAAAAAAAATTGGGCTCGGTCGGGCAAGGATGCTAAGGGAGGCCGCTGAGGATGATCATCGATGATCGGTTACGGAAAAAAAATGAAATTTTTCTAAGCGTTGTGCCGAGACAAGGATGCCGAGACAGACCACTGAGGATGATCATCGATGACCGGTGCGAAAAAAAATGAATTTTTTTTTTCTAAGTGTCAAGAAAAGTAGATGGAGGATGATGATGCGACCGTAGTAACGGGCTCGAGCCACCCCGCGCACCACGTATCAAGTCGTTGCGATGTGAGGCCGAAGGGATTGGGAAGGGGTGAAGCCCCCAAGGGAGTGGGTGATGGCATGAAGGGTGATATCAATAGACTTGTGCAAGAGCAATGTAGCTTGAAAATTTTCTAAGTCTAGAAAATGTAACTTCATTGATAACGAAAGATAGGTAACATGCCTTAATACATGGGTATGACGTACATGGAAACTTGCAAAATGAACGAAAAAATTACAAGTTTGGAAAATGCACTAAGGCAATGACCGACCGACTTTTCGATGATAATTGCACTAAGGCAATTAGAGTTAGAGCTCTCCGGACGCAATCTTCTCGGCAAAGACAAACGTGAGTCACCTGCCCCACTTGAGGCCATGACCGACCTTTCGATGATAGGGGCAGTAGTTGGGATGGGCTAAGTCTTCCGGGGTAGGTTCATTGTCGACATTGGGCAGGGTTATGGCATTGTCGTCGATCCATGTCTCGAGGAGAGTTCTAACAATCTTCAAGTCACACGGGTATTCCGGGGCAGGCATCGACTGCCCTCTTTTGTCAGGACGCCCGTCCCTTCCTTGGGATTGACGCTTGCGGTGGTTATTGTCCTTACTAGTTGCTTCCATCATCGTGGCCAAGGCAATATGAGTTTGGGGCTTTGGGGTCTTTGACGGACCGATCGAGTCATAGGTGCGTCATGCAGCTTCCTTGAGATGTCCCCAAGATCGAAGCTGAAGGTTTTCAAGGTAGACCTTGTAGATGTCTTTCATGTTCTTGATGCAAATGGGTACAAGGGTTTCATCCTTGCTGAAGTCAGTGCATTCCAAGCACTTGTGATGAAATCACGTGATATAGGTGTTGAGGTCTTCCCCGGGGTTCTGGCAGATTTCGGCGATGTCAACGATGGTCACACGTTCCGTCTCATAGTGAAATTTGTCAAGGAAGAGCTGGACCATGTCGGACCATGAGTGGATAGTACTATCGGGAATCTGGTGATACCAAGAGTAGGCGAGGCCAGTCAGGGACTTGTGAAATTCTCGAAGCTTCAAAGTGTCGTCCTCCCCGAAGTGCTCCAGGGAGCCAGCAAAACGGGTGAGGTGCTCGCGGGCGTTGCCCTCTTTGCCATTGAACAAAGTGAAGGATGGTTGCTTGTACTTGACAGGGTAAGGCTTGGTAGCGAGGCTGCCAGAGTAGGGAGCATGGCCTGACAGCTTAGAGGGGGAGTGGGGTAAGGATGACTGCTTGAGACGGTGAAGGAGGGCATCAAGGTCATGCTTGGTGACGTACGACGCATGTGAGGGTTTGCGCCCTATCGCGACGATCTGAGCACCAGAGCCCCCAGACGGTAAAACCCGAGGCATTGAGGGGATGACGATGGTAGAGAGGGGTTGGTGGTGGTGAGCAACTTGTTGGGGCATGGTTTGTACATGGGTAGTGTCAGCTGCTGGAGGCCGGTCGTCAGGAAAGGTCGACTGGAGTAAGCCGGGGGAATGACTTGTGTTTAGGTTTCGACTAGTTATGTTCGGGTTAGGCTCCATCTCAATTGATTCGTGAGTCTCCGAAGTGCTTCGAGCAAGGGCAAGGCGTGGCGCCGGGGGCTGAGGTGCCGCGAGTCCTACTGTCGAGGGCCCGGAGGACCAAGGCAGCGGTGGTCGCGACACTGGGACCTGAGCAGTGTCCAAAACTAGCCCAGGCCTTGAAGGTTGCATATGAGCAGGAGGGGCCAAACCTGGATCTTGGGATAACATGAGGTGAGTAATGGGCACAGGGTGCAGAGCTCTAAGGCTTTGGGAAATTGGTGATTGTGAAGTCAAGACTTGGATTGATTTTTGCATTTCTACCATGGCTGTCAAAAGATTGGCTATAGTGGGCGAAGGCTGCGGGATGGCCGCATTGACTGCAACTTGTATGTCAGGTGCGGTAGTTTGTGGCTGGTCTTGGGGACGCACAGCACTGGTCCCCTCTTGTTCACCCGAGTGGTCCTCTTCTTGCACGGCATGGATAAGGCCCTGGCTGGCAGCCCTCGTAACTTTTCGTTGTCTAGGCATAGAGACTGAGTACGGAAGATAGACAGACTGCAGTACGATCCTCACCTCCCCAGCGGAGTCGCCAAAATGATGCCAAGGAAAGTGGGTTCGTACTTACGCGGATGTGCCACAAAGGCTGCAGTCCGTGTCAGCTTCCAAGTATGCAAAGTAAGAGACAGCAAGGACGGAGTAAGGGCTGAGAGCAAGGCTTCCCAGACAGGCCATGAGGAATGGCAGTGCTACGAAGGCAAAGCTAAGACGAACAGGGCCGGCAGTCGATAGTCCAAGTCAGGGTCCGTTGTTACGATCTTAAGTTATGTCCAATTTTGTGTTTCTCTCTCTAGAATCCAAGAGCTCTCCAATTCTAGAGTGAGAAAGTGATTTTTGTGAGAATGAAGAAGAAGTCCTTTTTTGAGTTGTAAAGTTCACTATTTATAGAAAACAATGTGCTTATGTCATAAAGTGCCACATGTCGTCCCCCGGGAGTGACACGTCACCAGGGGGTCCCAAAATACCGGTTTTCCGTTGGACTGCCGATTCCCAAATTCGCGTTGCCTGCCTCGCACAGCGTCGCTCTGCCTGTCTGAGAAGACTGACCATACCATGACGGCATGGTCAGAGTAAACCCGTTGCCCCAGCCACCAATCCAAGCCCTTACTGAATCCCATGAGGTGCGTCAAGAGACGCGCAGATAACCTGACAGTGGTGAGGGTTACCCCTGTAGCCAACTGCCAGGCGGACTAGGCGCGATGCCCTCCAAAGACCTGCTCCCGTCCCGGAGTGACCCGGGGGTCATTGCCCTGGTGGTGTCGAAGATCGATAGTAACATGAGCGGACATGGTCGCAGCTCAGTGCTCCAAGTCTGTGGCGAGGGGTCCTTGTGTCGGAGCCCCCTGTGACTGTGACGGCGATGGCTATGAGGTTGTGAGCCCATCCCGGTACGAGGGTCGAAGCCCCTTTGTTAAGATGGTGATGGCTATAAGATTGTGAGCCCATCCCGGTATGGGGGCCGAAGCCCCCCTTGTGATTGAGACAGATATGGCTATAAGGTTGTGAGCCCATCCCGGTACGAGGCCGAAGCCCTCCTTTTGATTGAGACGGCGATGGCTATAAGGTTGTGAGCCCATCCCGGTACGAGGCCGAAGCCCCCCTTTGTGATTGAGACGGCGATGGCTATAAGGTTGTGAGCCCATCCCGGTACGAGGCCGAAGCCCCCTTTGTGATTGAGACGGCGATGGCTATAAGGTTGTGAGCCCATCCCGGTACGAGGCCGAAGCCCCCCTTTGTGATTGAGACGGCGATGGCTATAAGGTTGTGAGCCCATCCCGGTACGAGGCCGAAGCCCCCCTTGTGATTGAGACGGCGATGGCTATAAGGTTGTGAGCCCATCCCGGTACGAGGCCGAAGCCCCCCTTTTGATTGAGACGGCGATGGCTATAAGGTTGTGAGCCCATCCCGGTAGCATGCAACATGATTGTGGCGCATGAGCGCGGTGCCTATAGCACGAAACAATACCTGGTGCCTGGGGCACGTGTTGTGAAAGTGGTGCGGCGACGATCGTCGCGAAGCAATACTTGGTGCCGGGGCACGTATCATGAGAATGGCGCAAGGGCGCGGTGACGAACGTCGGGAGCAATATTTGGTGTCGGGGTACGTATCATGAGAATGGTGCAAGGGCGCGGCGACGAACGTCGCGGAGACAATACCTGGTGCCGGGGGCACGTATCATGACGATGGCGCGATGGCGCGGCGACGAACGTCACGGAGCAATATTTGGTGTCGGGGCACGTATCATGAGAATGGCGCAAGGGCGCGGCGACGAACGTCGCGGAGCAATACTTGGTGCCGGGGGCACGTGTTATGAAAGTGGTGCGACGACGAACGTCGCGAAGCAATACTTGGCGCCGGGGGCACGTATCATGACGATGGCGCGAGGGCGCGGCGACGAACGTCGCGGAGCAATATTTGGTGTCGGGGCACGTATCATGAGAATGGCACGAGGGCGCGGCGACGAACGTCGCGGAGCAATACTTGGTGCCGGGGGCACGTATCATGACGATGGCGCTCGGGCGCGCATCGGGTGTCCCGAAGACGAGATGTGAGCTGAGTGTGCCTGTCATAACAAGATAATGAATGCAACATATAGTAATGACAAAGTTGGTAGTTATGGTATGCGGTCGTCGGCGACGGGTCATTCGGTGATAGTGCGCGACTTTGGGCGATGGGCATCGCGGGAGCGGTGTGCGGTCATGGACGACGGACGTCGTGAGGTTGATGCACGATGGACGTCGTGAGGTTGATGCACGACGAACGTCGCGAGGTTGATGTACGAACGTCCGTGAACATCGCGGAGGTGCAAAGACTCGAGAAAACAAGTGCGCGCGGGAGGGGAGACCATTGGCCAAAATGGGGGGAAGGCCAAGGCTAACCCCTCATGGAGGCCGAGGCCGACCCCCTAGGCATGGGGAAGGCCGAGGCCGACCCCCTGGGGTTGGCCAAGGCCAAATGGCCAACTCCCATGAAGGAGCCCAAGGCCACTCCCCCCTCTTGGTGAACTTCGGGCGCGCCGACGGTAGGTGGCTTGATCAGCAAAGACAAAACAAAAAGTTATATTAAGAAAAGCGAGTCAACGTGAATAGGACCTACATGACGAACGAGATGTCAAAGTCACGTGCAAAGCACGAAATGAAAAAAATGCGAAAAGGGGTTTGCGCAGAGGGGTGAACCACCGGGGGAAAATGGCCGAGGCCAAGCCCTCCAGGAGGCCGAGGCCAACCCCCATGGCCTGAGGAAGGCCGAGGCCGACCCCCATGGCATGGGGAAGGCCGAGGCCGACCCCCTGGGGTTGGCCAAGGTCATTTGGCCATCTTCCATTTTTCGGAGCCCAAGGCCACTTCTCCTTTTGTGAACTTCGGGTGCGCCGTCGGTAGGTGTTTTGATAAGCAATGATGAATCCGGAAGTTGTATTACGACGAGCACGTTGCCAAGAATCGTACCCACATAGCGATCAAGGTGTCAAGGTTATGTACAAAGCGTACGAGGGGAAAGAAGTACGAAAAAAGGGTATGCGGGAAAGGGGTGAACCACCGGGGGAAAGTGGCCAAGGCCAAGCCCCCCAGGAGGCCGAGGCCGACCCCTATGGCCTGGGGAAGGCCGAGGCCGACCCCTATGGCCTGGGGAAGGCCGAGGCCGACCCCCTGGGGTTGGCCAAGGCCATTTTCCCCCTTGACCCCGTTTCTCCAAATGCGCCGTCGGCCGATATTTTTGATGAAAAGGTGTTCGGATGGTCTCGGTGTGACGATCGCGCTAGCGTTAGTGACGTCGACGCGAAATAAAATGACTAAGTCACGCACGAAGCGCGCGGAACGAGAAAAACACGTGTCTTGGGCACGCGGGCGCTGACAGGTTTGATGCGTTGGAAAATTGACCGTTGACAATGTCGACGTGTTCGCGTGAAATATGACTCCTATTGGGCCCTTGGGTATGACCAAAATAGGTTGGGAACAGATTCTACCTTGAAAACGTGGTTTCAAACAGCGATTTCTATCTTAAAATCGTGGTTTCAAACAGCGATTTTCAAAAGTGTGGTATGCGTCTAAATAAGTTTCAAAATGATGTATATTGGTAATTAAGTATTAAATATGTATTCATTAGGGAAAAAACTCAGATTTTTTTTATTGTTGGAGAGTTTTGGATTTCCACTGAAGTTTTCGAAGGCGTGCGGTTGGTTTGGGGAGATGATAGTTTGGTTTAAACGAGCTGTTAAAAAAGTGGACTTGATTGAGAATCTTCCTGATGAAGCATGGAACTAAGCTAAGGTGTCCTAGCAATTATTTTTTTGGAGAGGGGGATTTTTTTTTATGATGTCAATGATCGTAGGGGTGATGATGGTTGCGAGTTTAGGGATGTTCCAAACTTTTACATTTGGTAAGATGAGGTCAAAAACTAGGGAGGTGGTTGGTGGATGAGGGATAGACTTTTCCATCGTCTGTGAAGACCAGGAAATGAATGACCTATCCACTCCTTAGTAGGCTGGTCAGGCTTGTGCTTGCTTTTTTGGTCTCTATTACAACTGTTGAACGAGCATTTTCGACTACGAAGATAGTCAAAAGTCAACTCTGAAATAAGATTTAACCTTCTAAATTCTTTTATGTTAGCAACTCCCCCCCCCCCCCCCCCCCCCACACTCATTTTGTAGCTTTGTATTCTTGAAATTCACCATTCATTCATAATTCAATACATGTGAAACGCAGCATATGAGCAAAGCATAGAAAAGTAGGAGGGCAAGTCTCGAGCAGAAGAGTGTCAGGTCGTTAAAAAAAATACCACCAATAGTCATAAATATGGAACGGAATGCACATACAAGGAAGATTGTTTTGGAATTAGATAAAGAGTTATGTCTCTAGGGGAATTTTATGAGACACTAATTAACATGTTTTGCTAAAATAGTTACAAATTTCTTAATGTTGATACACAATATCATCAACTTTATGCCACTTCATTATGGGTTTTCAGATACTTCAACCCTTACCATAAAATTTAATTCATAAGCTGGTTGGGGTGCAAAAAATGTAAAAGGGACATACTTTTAAATTGTTCTCTCCACATTTTTGCATGTTGGTGTTACCTAGTCCAATCCTCTCTGTTTGTGCTTGCTAACAAACTTTGAATTAATGTATTGATTCTTTCTTGCCTCTAGCTGAGAACTTCTATAAAAAAAAAGA
Organism: Escallonia rubra; assembly: GCA_033065855.1. Taxonomy (NCBI): domain Eukaryota; kingdom Viridiplantae; phylum Streptophyta; class Magnoliopsida; order Escalloniales; family Escalloniaceae; genus Escallonia; species Escallonia rubra. The sequence continues at coordinate 55,682 of JAVXUO010001216.1, forward strand.
ATTCTTAGACTAAAATGGAAAGGCAGCGCACCCATAAGTACAAAGAAAATATTTTGATTGGTGGTGAGAGCTTTGCAGAGACAAAGGGTTCAGGTCTAGAACCTGAAAATCATAATCTATAGACGGCAAAAGCTTCTAGCATGAAGGGAAAAAAAAAAAAAAACTTGGTATCAAGTTATGATTTGTTTGAATGTTGAGCTGTGTTCTTTTCTCATTTCCTCCTTTTATCCTTTTCAAAAGATAAGTGCCTTACAACTGCTAAAGTATTTGAATATACAAATTAAAGTTGATTAGGTACTTGATCTGCACTTAGTCTATGAAGATTTCTGTTTCAATGATAAAGTTCACATATCATGATTTGAGAGTAAAAAGTACTTATATAAAGGTGTTTTTGAAACTTTTGTGGTTCCTAATTTTCAGTTTACCAAACCTTCTTTAGTTTTCAGTTTTTTTTTACAAAAGAGTCATGAGTTTGGTTAGGAGTTTTTGTTTTTTTATTTTCACTTTAATAATTTTGATTTCTTATTTTTCTTCCTTCAATCATTTCACGTACTAGTTTTCCTCTCCAGAGTGCCTCCGACCACCACCACCGCAACCACCATCAAACTAACAAGATCACCACATTCAACTCCCCCTCCCCTTGGGACCACCGTGACCTGATCCACCACAGATCCATGGTGGTTGTCGAACGCAGATGCTAGGAGTGATGGGTTCATGAGCTGATCAGGGGGGCAAGTGGTGGACAAAAGTTGACGATGGTGACGATGGTTGATGTCACGCGATGTGGTTATTAACCGTTGCTAATTCAATATGGCTGATTTCTATGTGGTTATTGACGGTGGTGTACTCACAAGGGATGGTGGTGGAGAAAAGTGTCGACGACGGTCTAATTGTTTGTCAAAGGCAGTGGGGTGGCTATGGTAGGGAAGATTCGTGGGTAGGGTGGCAGCGGTAAGGCAGATCTATGGGTGACCATTGCGGGATTGTGGTTGCAATGTGACAGATCTGTGGGTGGCGATCGCAGTAGGGTGATGACGGTGTGACAAATATGTGGTGGCGTGACGGTGGGGGTGGTGATGATGGTTGCCTGTTGGTGGTGGTGGTGGTGGTGGTTGAGGCTTAGAGGGTTACCGGTGGTAGGAGTTGAAAAATGAAATGAGAATGGGTTTGTACAAATGTGGATAGAAAATTGCTTCTAATGAAGCTTGAAGGTTGAAGAGTTACTTACTCAATTGACCACCGAACCATTAGACAAATTCAACTTTGGTCATTACACTATGATTTGTGTCAAAGTAACCATCGAATTCTTCAATTGATCTAAATTAGGTCAATCTATTAATTTTGGCCCATTAACTTCCCTGATGTGAAGCATGTGAGGTTTAAGTAAGGGGCGAAATTTTCAAATGAAAACAAAACAAGATTCTCTTTTATTTTTACTTTTTTTACTCTTTGATCTAACTTTTTGACCACAGCAAATGCTTCTTCTTGATTTCGTCCCCCATCTCCCTCTCTCTCTGCCCCTCCACCACGTGGAAGCCTGACCACACAGCCTCTATCTCTCATCGACGACAAATTTTCATGTTCACTATACCTCGCCTGCAACGGTCACCATCCCTGCCGATCACAACTACACAGATCACAAGCTGTAATTATGGTAATGATGGTGGCTCTGTGGTTAACAATCTGTGTAATGGCGGTGGCGCTGTGGTGGAGGTAGGTAATGAGGCGTGGTGTTGCCAGATCTATTCGTGGTGTTGTTGTGCAAATATTTTTTTTTTGGTCACTTAATGGTATGGTGGTGGCATTGTTGTGTTGATGATGATAGTACAATGATTGACAGTGTCATGACAATGTGTGGCGGGGTGTTCCAGCGGCGTTGTTGGTTGGCTGCAGTAGTGGGGCAGTAATGGATACAGTAGTAGTGGAATGCAGCGACGGTGGTTGTTGGGTGTGGGTAAATTGCTGGTTGGATGTTTGATGGTGGTGGCTGTGGGTAATGAGGCTATGGTGGCAATAAGTTGGGACGATGGTTGTTTGTTGTTGGCACAGTGAGGATGTTGATTGGTTGGTGTGGGTACACTAGTGGTCAAATGTTGGATTGTGGTGGTGGTTTGCTGTTAGCACTATGGTGGTTGGCCGTGGCCTCCATGGTTGGATGTAGGTCAGTAGGTGAGATGGGGATTGATGGTGGGAGTAGATGATACATCGATTGGTTTTGGTTAGGAGCAGGGATGAAGGTGTGGTAGCGGTGATGGGTGGTAAGGCTTGGATAAGGTGGGGCGACGGCTTGGTCGTAGCGGTGACGGGAGAAAAAAGAAAAAAGAAACTTGAATTAGGAATATAGTTTGGTCAACCGAGTAGTTAACTCAAGGTTAAATTTCAAATCTAAAATCAAACTGAAAATTCAAAACTCTAAAATGAAGTTTCAAAAACAAACCCAAATTGCAAGTTGTTTAAAAAACTGAGGATTAAAAAAGTAAAATAAATAAAACTGTCTACCAACTGTCAATATTCTTCTCAATTTACAATACTGAAAACAAAAACTATATCAAAACTCTACCTAAACCTTGCATTCTAGTTTTGTTGCTAAAATACGTTACTGTCATGCTATTTTTTCAAAAGTTGCATTCAGAGACAATCTTATACTTGATCTATTTCTTGCCAACAATGCAAACAATAACGGTTCTAAACAATCTATAAGAACACATTTTAAACAATGTTTTTTAAAATGTGTTCAGAAGAGTAGGAAATTTAACAAATGTAAACAATCTATAAAAAATAAACCCTTTTGAGAAATTAGAGAACGTACCGTGCGTTGCACATGTCCCTTACTTAGCTGGTGTAGTACAATTCCATGATGCCCTTTTCATATTAGAGTGACATCCAACACAATTTATCTGAATTACAGAGTACAAAGAAATCTGACAATACGTTTACCATATTCGTTTTTCAGTTTTTTATAATGATTTTTTTTTTGTACTTTTATCATTTTTTATTTTCGTTTTGGATAAAATAACTCATACATTGACAAAAAATTGAAAACACCTAGGAGGTGTTTTCAACTTTTTTTCACCTAAACTTAACCCAATATAAAAAAAATAATTAAATATTTTTTGGTGAAAATGATAAAAATACAGGAATCTAGTTTCTAACTGAATACGAAAATTATGAAAATAAAAACAAAAAATAAGTATAATAAACATACGGCCTTTTTTAAGGGACCGTCTCAATTGGTATAATAAGTTGATCATCTTGGAAAAATTGGTGAGACCAATGCTTTGCTATTGTAGTAAGTAGTCATATCTGGTGAGGCCAACGACTGGCTAAAGGATACAGTATCCGCTAACTCTTGTCCTTTTGCCAACATATAACACAAGTCAGGCATCTCAATGACACACAGACATCAAACAATATTTCTTTTGCCTCAAACAAAACATCTTCATTGAAGTGACATATGCTCGAATGACCCTTGCTTCTGTCTCGTCTCTGCTCTCTGTCTTTTCTCCTCTTGTTCGAAGTGTGTAACGCGTACTCCCCATTTGACCATATATTTCGTTGAATTCTAGTATCCAATGTCAAGCAAAGTGATATTTTTTACTTTCACTCGAGAATATTTCAGTTCTCGATACAACATAAATTTATTTTAGAAGGGGGCCGATCCCCATCGATCGGTGGAAAAATCTTATTTTCCCACCCAATTGCTGCTCTTTGCAGCGATTGTAACAAAGGCAAAAATCCAATCGCAAGTCTTTCTTGCGATTGGAATTATTGAAAAAAAATCAAATCGCAAGAAAGACTTGCGATTGGAATTTTTGGAGCAAAAAGCCCAATCGCAAGTCTTTCTTGCAATTGGTTTTGTCCTTTTTATGTCCTTTTTTTTCTCCCCCTTCTCCCTCGGTCAACAATCACGGCCTCATGGCCCCCACCCCTCCTCCGGTCAACCTTCCTGCCCCCCCCGGCCCCCACCCCTCCTTTCTTTATTTATTTGTCACTTAATTAGACAATTTTTCACGAATTTATAAAAAATAGCTAGAGCTAGATTTTGCCAAAGTGCAAAAAAGAGACCCTAGTTATTTTTAAAAGATCTGTATCAGGTAAAAATTTCAGAGTTTTCCAAATACTGGAAAAGGGTAAACTGATACGCGCAACCTTGTAACTTTGCAGTGTAATTTAAAATATCAAGCTAACGCGATTTCGCGCGAAACTTTTTTGAGAACCCTAGGATGTTGGGAAGTTCCATTTCCCAGGAATTCGGGCCATTCCGAAGCCGTTAGCAATTTTTTTGCCGAACGGGCTTTTAAGCGCTCGATCCGGACACCGGTTCGGGAAAAAAAAAAAAAAAATCCGTAAAATACTTTTTAGATCAAGAATGAACTCAGGAAGCTTAAAATAGCATTTTAAAGCACTTTTGAGATTTTTCCTGATGCCAGGGGCATTTTGGTAATTTGTCACCCCGAGAGGGGTATTTTGGTAATTTTACGATGCCAAGTTTTTCGAAGGACTTCTCAGTCCATAAATGTAAGCACAGCACCTGAAAGGCTGATTTGAAGCCGATTCGCGGGGATTAAATGTCGCTAAAGATGAAAACTTAATTAGACAGTTTTTCACGAATTTATAAAAAATAGCTAGAGCTAGATTTTGCCAAAGTGCAAACAAGAGACCCTGGTTATTTCTAAAAGATCCGTATCAGGTAAAAATTTCAAATTTTTCCAAACTCTGGAAACGGGTTAGCGGATACGCGCAGGCCTGTAACTTGGCAGTGAAATATTATATATCAAGCAAGCTCGATTTTGGGCGAAACTTTTTTGAGAACCCTAGGATGTTAGGAAGTTCCATTCCTCAAAAATTCGGGCCTTTCCGAAACTGTTAGCAATTTTTTTGCCGAACGGGCTTTTAAGCGCTCGATCCGGACAACGGTTCGGGATTTTTGGGCGAAAAATCCCGTAAATCGGGGGGGGGGGGGAGGTTTTTAAATAAACAGGTTGGCACTAAATTTTAGGGAACTAGCGTTATTAAGCGTTCGGAGTGGTGGGAAGTGAGGAATGATTTTAATACATTAAAATAATGATTTAATGACTATTGCTAATGCGTTGGTAAGCTAGGTTAACGATTCAGTTACAGTTTTGGAATGTAAATATTATGGACGCTAAGTTGGTTTACGATTATATTTTGTTCTTACAGATATGGATTTCAACCCTGGACCTCATGATACATCAATCATATACGATGACGATGACCACGTCGCGAGGCACGTATTTGACGCTGTCGATATGAGTGTTTTGGAAACAATTCAAAGCACAAGTCACCTCGACGAGTGGGTACTGAACGAGGAACAAATACAACTATTATACCGTCAAAATTTGACCGTGTTCACCGATTGCGGGATTTGGTCTTGGCACGACGATTGCCTTATATCCGCTCTAGTTGAACAATGGAGGGGCGAGACGCACTCATTTCACTTCCGGTTTGGTGAAATGACTATTACATTAGAGGACGTCGGATTTATACTTGGAATCCCATGTCACGGCAGACCCATTACTTCGAGTAAAACGTCTGCATCCATAGCGAAGATGGCTAGGCAGTATTTTCCGGGAATTCCGAGGGACGCTCTTACAACCAACGGCATAAAACTTAAATGGCTGAGAGAGCAATATGACAAGCTACCGGATGAATACACTCCTCATGATTTGGTGACGTATACGAAGGCATTCCTTTTGTATATTACTGGAGCTATATTACTTCCGACGGAAGATATAAAAAGACGGTGCATCCGAAGTATATGGTGTTCTTGGAGGATCTTGAGGAGGTATACTCGTATTCGTGGGGTTCAGCTGTCCTTGTGCACCTATATCGAGCATTGCACAAAGCTACGAGAAAGGGTGCCAAGTCCATTGCCGCCTGCATCACTCTGTTACAGGTTTGAGCATTTATATTCTTGGTTGACGTGTCAATATATTCGTGATTAATTACTAATTCCATATAATGTTTGCGTTCACAGGTTTGGTCTTACGAGAGGCTACCCACGGGTCATCCACAGCCCGTAGCTGATTCCGATGAGACGTGGCCTAGGGTGTGGGCCTGGGGGCCTACGACCAAACGGAGGAGACGGGTAGACCCTCACCACCATCTAATGTTCTATCGGGGGGAACTAGATATGATGGATGCATCCCAGGTGACGTGGCAGCCATATGGGAAGGTGATGCATCGGTTGGATGAGTTGTGTTGGCAACTTCCGGTGTCGTACGTGCTGGCAGGTTTTGTTCGGGTGCCACTTATTCACTTCGAAGTATGTGAGTTTCAGATGCCCGATCGAGTTATGAAACAAGCTGGCTGTCTACAAGGGATACCAAAACCCGCTGTAGACATGCGGCCATACAGGAGCGGTCGAGGTCCGAATTTTGAGGTGCCTGATGCCTTAAATTTGCTGAGCGACGAGGTGCAACAGTGGAATACTTGGCAAGAAACGTATGGTAGCCTTGTATCGCTCAAGGACGATGGCACCAGTACTGAGGAGTACCTGCAGTGGTTTCTCAAGGTGACGCGCACGAGGGTGAATCGCCCTTCCCAAGTGAGGACCAAATCGTATGCGCCACGCGAGGTCTATGACCAGTTCTGGGCATTGAGCATTGTAAGTCAACCTAGTGTTGTTTCAATATTTATTTGTGCACCTTCTCGACCATGCCTGAAATGATGACGGTGATTTTTCTATGCATGTTTTTTAGGTTGACCAGGGCACTGAGGTGTTCAAGCAGCTCGAGCGGTTTGACTGGTATGTCGCGCATGCGGCTGACAGTCTCAAGAGCTCCATTGAGAGGTACAAGACTGATCTTCACAACTTTAGTGGTGCGTACCGGGGTTACCAAGGGGAGCCGTCTAGTCGCTTGCCTCCTTACGCGTACGGCTCTCAGCCCCAGAGTCAGGGCCTGGGGGCTAAAGTGTGCGCGAATAGGCCTTTCATTGGAAAACCCAAAAAATAACGTGTCTCGTATTTCGCCAAAATTCTTACGAATGGACTAACTAGCGTGCCTGAGGTGCAATTAGCAAAAAAAAAGTGAAAAAAAAAATTACAAGATTTTTCGGAAGCTATGAATTGGGCCCTAAAGTGTGCCCGAATAGGCCGTTCATAGGAAAACCCAAAAAATAACGTGTCTCGTTTTTCGCCGAAATTCTTACGAATGGGCTAACTAGCGTGCCTGAGGTGCAATGAGCGAAAAAAAGTGACAAAAAAATTACAAGATTTTTCGGAAGCTATGAATTGGGCCCTAAAGTGTGCCCGAATAGGCCCTTCATAGGAAAACCCAAAAAATAACGTGTCTCGTTTTTCGCCGAAATTCTTACGAATGGGCTAACTAGCGTGCCTGAGGTGCAATGAACCAAAAAATTTACAAGATTTTTCGGAAGCTATGAATTGGGCGCTAAAGTGTGCGCGAATAGGCCCTTCCAAAAATATCAATAATCCACAAACCAAATCACAAATTAAAGATTCAACAAACCAAATCACAAATTTAAACATTATAAAAGTTATTCGTTATACAACTGAAACATTAACCCTAACACTCTTCATCATCATCATCATCCTCGACCATACTGCCAGGTGCGAGACCTAACACTCTATAATGGTTTCTCTTGTCATGATCAGTCATCTTATTACACAACGCACACTTTTGCTATGTGTCCACTCCCGTCACAACCCAATGGTTTTCATTTTTTCGGTGTACTGCATACACATGGGCCTTGCAGCCGGTACCCGAAAATGTGTCCCGTTTTTTTTGTCTTGTTGTCCCTTCGTCGCTGATCTGAACGACCGGGGGTACATGCGGTGCTCCTCTATGACACTCAAATAGTCTTGCACAAATTTGTTCTGTATTCACCCGTTTTCTAGTCGTCTTAGTTCTAATACCGAAACCCATCGTTTTCGAATATGCTCTGTAGTGTGCTTCGACTCCGTCCAGTGTTTGAAAAACTTGACCCAAGTAAGGTGGATCAGAACCTTCACAAAAATTGCTTCCTCCAGTGGCATCCATATTTATACTGAAATCTAAAAAATAAAAATTATATCATTCTCAACAAGTCATAGAATTAAATAAAAGAAGAATAAAAATTATTTGCAGTGTAATTGTTGGAAAATTTGTATAATGTAAAATTACCAAAATAGCCCCCGATGAGCGGCAAATTACCGAAATGCCCCCGGGGGTTCATTATCACCCTAACGCCCCAAATCAGCTTCGAAACAACCTTTCAGGTGCTTTGCTTACATTTGTGGACTAAGTAGTCATTTGAAAAACAACCTTTCAGGGGTTCATTATCTCTTGTTTGCACTTTGGCAAAATCTAGCTCTAGTTATTTTTTATAAATCCGTGAAAACTCCTCTAATTAATTTTTAACCGTTATCGTCATTTAATCCCCGCGAATCGGTTTCAAATCACCATTTCAGGTGCTGTGCTTACTTTTATAGACTGAGAAGTCCTTCGAAAAATTTGACACCGTAAAATTACCAAAATACCCCTCTCGGGGTGACAAATTACCAAAATGCCCCTGGCATCAGGAAAAATCTCAAAAGTGCTTTAAAATGCTATTTTAAGCTTCCTGAGTTCATTCTTGATCTAAAAAGTATTTTACGGGATTTTTCGCCCAAAAATCCCGAACCGGTGTCTGGATCGAGCGCTTAAAAGCCCGTTCGGCAAAAAAATTGCTAACGGCTTCGGAATGGCCCGAATTCCTGGGAAATGGAACTTCCCAACATCCTAGGGTTCTCAAAAAATTTTCGCCCGAAATCATGTTAGCTTGATATTTTAAATTGCACTGCAAAGTTACAAGGTTGTGCATATCAGTTAACACCTTTCTAGTATTTGAAAAAATCTCAAAATTTTACCTGATACATATATTTTAGAAATAATTAGGGTCTTTTTTGCACTTTGGCAAAATCTAGCTCTAGCTATTTTTTATAAATTCGTAAAAAACTGTCTAATTAAGTGACAAATAAATAAAGGACGGGGGAAAGGAGGGGTGGGGGCCAAGGGGGGAGGAAGGTTGACCGGAGGAGGGGTGGGGGGGGGGGAGGAGGGGTGGGGGCCATGAGGCCGTGATGTTGACCGGGGGGAGAAGGGGAGAAAAAAAGGACAACACCAATCGCAAGAAAGACTTGCGATTGGGCTTTTTGCTCCAATAATTCCAATCGCAAGTCTTTCTTGCGATTGGATTTTTTTTCAATAATTCCAATCGCAAGAAAGACTTGCAATTGGTTTTTTGCATTTCATGCAATCGCCGCAAAGAGCAGCGATTGGGTGGGAAAATTAGATTTTTCCCACCGGTCGATGGGGATCGGCCCCCATTTTAGAAATACTTTATAGTTCCGTAATAAACATTTTAATGGTATGCGTATACTAAAGCGGTACATAAAGTTGGTACCCCATGTTCCAATCCCGAGATACATTTTGTAGTAAGTGTCGCGTGGTTTATCAAAGTGCCTCCACCTCTCACCATTCTCCATATTTGAAAGCCTATAACATAAACACTACAAAGGGCCGCAAAGTCCCATTTAAGCGACGCTCAGTGACGACGACAACAACTGTGTAAGAACACTATTAGTTTCAACCATGCATAACAATGTAACAATGCACTTTTGAACAGCATGGTTAATATACAGCAAATGATTGTGTTGAAATACGCATGTGTGATATTCGTAAACGTCTGGAGAACGCTTTTCTTTTGATATGGACCAAATTCATATTAGACATTCCTGTGACGAATTTATTCCTCACGCCTCACTATCCAAGAAGATATAGCCATTCCCAAAGAATCTTCATAATTATCTGCAATTTCTCACAATTTTTGTTATTGAAAGAGTAAAAATGTGTATATTTGGCAAGTATTAGTTTTTATTATCTAATTATATTAACCATTTCTTTATTTTTCGATCGCCTAGAAGGGACAAAAGATAGATCTTTTTGTTTCTTTAACGGTTTATGATCTCTAGTAGACTTCTCCGTAGAATTCGAATTGAACTCAGATAAAGTTCTGATCATCTGTCAGAGAACAAGAACGAACGTATCTTGTAAGATTTTCAAGGAATTCTTTGTTTTTTTCACTTGTGGTTGGTAAACCAAAACAAGGATCTGTTTTTTTAGTAAAGTACAAAATGTATCGTCAAATATTTAATATGATTCTACAAGATCCAGGTCAAGTAAGGGATCCTAACCAATTAAAAGGATCTTACTATGAATTCAGAGATCAATCGGATTTCATTAGTAATGAGAATTCAAAATATCCCACGTCGATCAATCAGGCACAGCTGGATCTTGTAGAGTGACGACGGGAGACACTTCTCAATGATAGAGACATCAAACAAAATTTCAGTGATGACAAAGAAATTTCAGAAAAACTTTCCACTTTCCTAATTGATATAACCCTATCTTCCGTTGGTTTCTATATTTTTCCTCTTGGTCAAAGTATACTGCGCAGTCCCCATTTGACCAAATTCTATTTTTGCGCCAACGATAAGCAGTACGGGAAAACATCACTTTATTAATTGGGTATTGTCATCTAATTCCAAGCAAAATGATAATTGAGTTTCACACCTTAATTGCGAGCACTAATAATATAGGAAGAATAAACTAAGATAATGTGATTTTGGGTGGGATTGGAATTAACTAAATTGAATAACTTTTTTTATTCTTATAATCCTATTATAAATCGATCTGAAGAAATTGATTGCCATGCCTCGTTCTTAAATGACTCAGACTATGCATATCATGGCAGCTATCCACAGGAAGGCAAGTGTTAAACCTACACCATAGAACCTTTTCTCAACCTCCAAGACCATCTCAATGGCAAACTGTCACCAAGACCACCAAAATCACGACCAAAATGGCCTAAAACAAGCCAAAGTGGGTGTAGTCATGGTGCCATTTCCAGCCCAAGGCCATCTCAACCAGCTTCTCCACCTCTCCCGCCTGGTCTCCTCCTACGACATCCCGGTCCACTACGTCGGCACCACCACCCACAACCGCCAAGCCAAGCTCCGCGTCCACGGCTTGGACACCCTACTTACTCCCAACATCTATTTCCATGAATTTCCAACCCCTTCTTTTTCCTCTCCTCCTCCAAATCCAGACAGCTCCATTGGTTTCCCTTCACACCTTCTACCCTCATTCGAAGCATCGTTCCACCTTCGCGAGGCTATCACCGCTCTTTTACGCTCTCTCTCGACCATATACCGCAGAATAATCGTGATTCACGACTCTCTCTTGGGTACAGTAGTTCAAGACGACGTCTCAATTACAAATGCGGAGGCCTACACTTTTCTTAGTGTCTCTGCTTACTACACCTTTTGGAGGTTTTGGGAAAAAAATGGAAATGCCTTTCCCCGCTAATGTCAAAATACGAAAGCAACTTCCATCTATGGACGGTTGCTACCCGCTCGAGTTTCGCGAATTTGCTAAAGCTAGTACTGTGTACAAGAGGTTCAACTCCGGTAGTCTTTTTAACACAAGCAAAGTAATAGAAGGTCCATTTCTTGACTTACTTGCAAAAGAACAAATCAGCGGTAACAAGAAGCAATGGGCTCTTGGGCCATTCAATCCAGTTCTAATGCACGATAAGAGGGATAGCAGTGGTAAGAGACACAGATGCATAGAGTGGCTTGACAGTCAAGCTCCAAGATCAGTAATATTCGTTTCATTTGGAACAACCACCTCATTCTCAGATGAGCAGATCCAAGAGATCGCGATTGGGCTACTAGAAAGCGAGCAAAAGTTCATTTGGATTTTGAGGGAAGCCGATAAAGGAGATGTATTTGAAAGTAAAGTTGCAAGAAAAATCTTACTGCCGAAAGGCTATGAAGAGAAGATAGGAGGAAAGGGGATGGTGGTGAGGGACTGGGCGCCACAACTGGAAATCTTGGGACACCCATCAACGGGCGGGTTCATGAGCCACTGTGGGTGGAATTCTTGCATGGAGAGTATTAGTATGGGAGTGCCAATGGCGGCGTGGCCTATACATTCAGATCAGCCGAGAAATGCCCTCTTAGTGACGAGTGTACTCAAGATTGGTATTGTTGTGAAGGATTGGGCTCGTAGGGATGAGTTGGTGTCCTCGTTTGCTGTTGAGAAGGCTGTTAGGAGTGTGATGGCGTCGAAAGATGGGGATGAGATCAGGAAGAGGGCTGAAGAATTGGGTGGCAGTGTAAGGAAAAAAGTGAGAGACGGTGGAGCTGCTAGATTGGATTTGGAGTATTTAATTGCTAACATCAGCAGATAGAAAATACAACCGCTTGCTGCCAAGTTGTAGGATTTAGTATCCATATTGAGAACTCAATATTTCTATTTGTGAGTGTCACAACATGTGGCCAGTTGTATTAACATGACAGAGAAGAGACACTGCTTGTACTCCAGGGTTACAGATTTCGGCGAGGTAAATGTAGTATTGGCCGAATCACCGTCGCGATCTGATCTGGCTGATCAATGTTCGATCTCTCCTGGATCCGTTTCTCGCGGTGCCAGATTCCATGGCCGCTGCGCTCCTTTTTTTTTTTTTTGCCTCTGTCCAGTTCATTTCTGGTTGTGGATGTTGAAGTAGATTTCTGGTTGGAATTTCTGTGTTATTTCAATGGACCGTTGTAACATGTTATCATGACGTGGTTTTTTTCATTGATTATGGTAAGTGACATTTAATGAAGTGACACTACGAATTGCGTTCAAAATTCGTTACTAAAAGTTTTTATAAAAATGTCATTAAACATATTTAAAAATAATTTATTATTACTATATGAAGGATGATAACTAGATTCTTAAGATCAAATTAGCCCAAATCTTACCGAAATTAAAGACAAGGTTTAGATTCAATTGTTCAAAACTTTGCCCATCTCTTATGACATTTGCAGAAATCGGTAGTATTGAACTACTCCATAAACACGTGCATCATGTGCATTCTTTTTCAGCTTTGGGCCATATGCTTTCACATATGCAAAGTGCAGTAAAGTCTTATACGCTGTGCAGTCACATCATGGGCAAAGAGTATCAATTTCTTTTCTGCTAAGTAGAGGTGAGAAACAAATCGATAAAATCGATCTGAAACGTTCAAACCGTTGAAACCGAACCGATCGAATCTGAACCGTTAATAAGCTTGAATGGTTTGGTTTGAGATTTTAAAACCGAGGCCGGTTCGGTTCGGTTTGGTTCACGGTTCAGAAATTTCAAACCGGCACTAAATCGAACCGAGGGTTACATTATTATAAAAAATATATATATACATTACCCTGATTAGCTAATAACCAGGATAAAATAAAACATGCTCATCCTAAATTAGCCTTCTCTTTTAATTCTACAATTTCAAAGCCATTACTCACTATATATTGCATCATTTACATTATGGCTCCTGTAATGTAAACATGGAGCCAATAGGCTAGTTATATCCAGTATTACAGTAAAGTCAAGAATGATAAAATGCGAGCCATGCCTACTTAAAAAAAAATCAACTAATAAAAACTTTAGAGAAGTACAGATTTGTTAGGTATTAAGACTTAGAAAATTATCTGTATTTTTTTACTACCATTATGATGCACACCCTCTTGATCTAGTTTCCTGCTCAACTGTTGAGAAGTAAGTTCTGAAATTGGTGTTATGTTAATCCAGTAGTAATCATGTTGAAAGCCCAAACAATGTAGGAAATAGAGCAAATATTCCCATAAACCATGAGCACCTAAAAAATACGGTGCTTTTATATTTTGTTTGTATCGGTTTTATTTGTTATTGTTTATAACATGTAGCCCTTCACGGGTTTCTTTTTTTTAGGCTGAAGTGTAGGATATGCTCTGCTTCAGTTTTATTGTAATTAGTATACGGTTAATAGGTTAGTTGTTATTTTCCATGCATACACAGAGTCACGAAAATGTCGTGACCTTTGCAGCCGTTTGGCAAAATCTTGTAATCGCTAAAAATCGCTTTAATTTTAATGTTATTCTCATCTTTATCAAAAAAAGACGGTAGCGGAAAAAAGTTATCAATTAATCTTAAGAAAAGTTGTTATTGGTTATTGTTTTTTTTCTTGAAAACATAATAATGTTTAAACTACGCTCAAACCGATTCAAACTGTTTAATTTGAACCGTTCAAACCGAGGTGTCTTGGTTCAGTTTGGTTTAAGAATTTGTAAACCGAGGTTCATTGGTTCGGTTTGCGGTTTGACTCCCAAATCGAACCGTGCTCACCCCTACTGCTAAGATAGCTTTTTGCATTAATAGTACTTATATCTATGGACCAGTCATGATGGACACAGTGCTGGACCACCACCACAAATCAACACTGCAGTCATGCACACGACCACTACCTGCAACCACCTTACAACCCACCTACGGCTACCATCCCTAACCATGTTACCACTCTAATACTTCGCCTTTCGCAGTCACCATCCCCTGCCGACCACAACTACCCAGATCGAAAGCTCTAATTATGGTAATAATGGTGGCTCTGTGGTTAACAATTTGCGTAATGTTGGTGGAGCTGTGGTGGTAGTGTGGTGAAGGTACGTAACGAGGCACGGTGTTTCCAGATCTATTCGTGATGTTATCGTGCAGCTTTTTTTTTTTTTTGATCACTTAATGGTATGGTGGTGGAACTGTTGTGTTGATGACGATGGTACAATGATGACAATGCCATGGCAATGTGTGGTGGGGTGTTCCAGCAGCATTGTTGGTTGGCTGCAGTAGTGGGGAGCTAATGGATACAGTGGTAGTGGAAAGCAGCGACGGTGGTTGTTGGGTGTGGATACATTGGTGGTTGGATGTTTGATGGTGGTGGCTGTGGTTAATGTGGCTATGGTGGCAAAAAGTTGGGATGATGGTTATTTGTTGTGGACACTGTGGGGAAGGTGATGGGTGGGTGACTTGGTGTGGGTATACTGGTGGTCAAATGTTGGTTTGTGGTGGTGGTTTGTTGTTAGCACTATGGTGGTTGGCTGTGGCTTCCATGGTTGGATGTAGCTAAGATGGGGATTGATGGTGGGAGTAAATGATACCTCGATTGGTTTTGGTTGGGAGCAGGGATAAAGGTGTGGTAGTGGTGGTGGTGGGTGGTAAGGTTTGAACGAGGCAAGGCGCCGGCTTGGTCGTAGTGGTGACGGGAGAAAGAAGAAAAAAGAAAAAAGAAAGTTGAATTAAAGTTATAGTTCGGTGGTCAACCGAATAGTTAACTTAAGGTTGAATCTCAAAACAAGAATCAAAACTGAAAATCCAAAACTCTAAAATGGAGTTTCAAAAACAGACCCCAATTACAAGTAGTTTAAAAAACTAAAGATTAAAAAAAAAACATTCAAAACTTTCTACCAACGGTCAATATTCTTCTCAGTTTACAATACTGGAAACAAAAACTCTACCTAAACCTTGCAATTTACTTTTGCTGCTAAAATACATGTTCCCAACCTACTCTGGCTACACCCAAAGGCCCACAGGGATCCTATTTTTCACGACTCGTCGGCGCAGGCAACAATCAATATTCAACGGTTCCAACAGATCAAAACATGCACGCTCAAGTCACGTGCACTTTTCACTTTTGCTACATTACTTCGTCACTAAGAAACGCATTCTTGTGCCACGCCTCATCACACTTCGACCATCGCATGTCGCATGTCGCACGTCGCTCGTCGGTGCGTCTTGGCGCTTGCCCAAGAAGGTTGGCCTTGGCCTTTCCTTGGGATCGGCCTCGGCCTTCCCCGTGGGGTCGACCTTGGCCTCCCCTTGGGGGCCGGCCTTGGCCTCAGCCTTCCCTCTGGGTTGGCCTTGGCCCTCCCCAGGTTGGCCTTGGCCTTCCCCCAAGAGGGGCCTTGGCCTTTTTCAAGGATTGGCCTTTGGGTTCCCCCCCTTGGCACCTTCACTCCTCTTCAAGGGACAAGGCATCATCCGCGACACCTGTCGCCCACGTCCGCGTGGTAACTCCGCGACGCTCGTCACCCATCACCCCGTCACCGTCTCCGCGATGCTCATCACCCGGGCACCGTCTCTCGTCGTCCGTTGCTCGGGTGTAGTCTCAGCGACCCCCGTCGCCAGCACCATTGCTCTAACTCCACGACGCTCGTCTCCGCGACGCCCGGGCATCGTTTCTGTGATCCCTGTCATTAGAGCCCACTCGCCAACTCCGCGATGCTCGTCGCCTGGGCTCCGTCTCTGGGCACCATCTCTACAACCCCCGTCGCCCACGCCCGCGCGCCGATTCTGCGACGCTTGTCGCCTGGGCGTCGTCTTCACGACGCTCGTCGTCCATTGCCCCGCTCTCTGTCTCTGCGACCCCCATCGCCCGCTCCTGCGTGCCGTCTCCACGACCCCGTATCTCGCGCTCGTGCGCCGTTACCGTACACACTCCACCGCACAGCTGATACAGCCATGCCTCTGGCTCTCTGTCATGATATCGTGCCCTCGGCACCTCATTCACTCTGTCACGCCCATGCGTCACGCCACTGATATAGCTGCACCTTCAGGCTCTCTGTCACACTACCATGCCTCCGAGCACCATATTCATTCACCACACCATGCGCACCTTGCCTTGGTCGTGGAACATGCTTTGACCCACTCTTCGGAGTGTGCAGCATCCTGCGGAGATAGGTGATTCCTCCGGGACACTATCTCCACCAGGGAGCTATAAGTGCTCTGGCATGAAGCCTCCCCTTTCGCCAGGTAGACGGCTCTTCCGGGATGCTACCTTGATGCGCTCCGAGTGCTCCAGCACAATGACTCATCCGTGGGGATAAGTGACTCCTCAAGGACACTATCTCTACCAGGGAGCTTTTCAACTCCCCTTCCGCCCGGTTGATGGCTCCCTCCGGGAAGCTACCTTGACGCGCTTCGAGTGCTCCCGCACAAGGACTCACCCGCGAGGATAGACAACTCCTCCGGGACACTATCTCCGCCAGGGAGCTCTAACTGCTCCGGCAAGAAGACTCCCCTTCCGCCAGGTAGACGGCTTCTCTGGGATGCTACCTCTGCCCGCGAAATAAGTGACTCCTCCGGGGTGTCTGCATGACTGGCCTACGAGCTCCGACGTTAAGGGCTTGCGTCGGCACCCCTAGGGACTATGACCCCAGGTCACTCCAAGACGGGAACATGTCTCCGGAGGGCATCATGCCTAGTTCGCCTAACAGTTGGGCGTCGGGTTTTCTCCATCGCTGCCAAGCCAGTAGGACTCTACAAGGGCTTGGATTTGTGGCTAGAACAAGGGGGTTCTCTGGCCACACCGACGCTGTGGGAACCAGTCTTTCCATACAGACAGAGCGACGATGTGAGGAGCAGGCCGAGTGAATATGAGATCCGACAGTCCGTGGAACACCAACACCTGTGGACACCTTAGTGACGTGTCACTCCTGGGGAGCGCCACGTGTCGGCTAGTGACATCATCATCTCAACCTCTATAAATAGGTGTCTTGAGAATTCATTCGGGACTCTTGAACATTTTCACTCTCACATTTTCACTTTCTCACTCTAGAATCCTAGAGAGAAAACATACAGGATCTTGATGTCGGACCTAAGTATCGGACTGTGACTGTCGTCGTGTATTCATCCTGCCATCGCCCTCGCAGTACTGCCACCCTCAAGCTCTGTCTGGGAAGTCCTTGGTCTCTGCCCTTATTGTGTCTCACATCGACATACTTGACAGCTGACTCAGACTGCATTCCTTGTGACACGTCCACGGCGACTGCGAACTTACTTTGCTTGGCATCAATACGTTATTGTCACGCTATTTTTCCAAAAGTTGCATTCAGAGGTAAACTTATACCTGATCTATTTCTTGCCACCAATGCAAACAATAGCAGTTGTAAATGATCTATAAGAACACATTTATAAACAATGTTTTCAAAAAAGTAGGGAAAACAACAAATGTAAACAATCTATAAAAATTATACCCTTTTAAGAAATTAGAGAATGTCCCGTGCGTTGCACTTGTCCCTTACTTAGCTGGTGTAGTACAATTCCATAATCCCTTTTTCATATTAGAGTGACGAATGACAGAGACATCAAACACAATTTATCTGAGTTACAGAGTACAAAGAGATCTGACAATACGTTTATCACATTCGTTTTCTTTTTTTGCAACGATGATAAAAAAAAATCTTTTTTTGTGTACTTTTATTATTTTTTATTTTTATTTTGGGTAAAATTACTCATACAGTGATAAAAAATTGAAAACACTTTTGAAGTGTTTTTAACTTTTTTTACCTAAACTTAATCCAATGTAAAAAAAATTTAGTGAAAATAATAAAAATATAGGAACGTATGAATACTTAAATTATAAAAATAAGTATAATAAACATAGGGCCTTTTTTAAGGGACCGTCTCAATTGGTATAATAAGTTGATCATCTTGGAAAAATTGGTGGGACCAATGCTTTGCTATTGTAGTAAGTAGTCATCTCTGGTGAGGCCAACGACTAGCAAAAGGATACAGTATCCGCTAACTCTTGTCCTTTTGCCAACATATAACACAAGTCAGGCATCTCAATGACACATACATCAAACAATATTTCTTTTGACTCAAAACAAAACTTCTTCATTGAAGTGACATATGCTCGAATGACCCTTGCTTCTGTCTCGTCTCTGCTCACTGTCTTTTCTCCTCTTGTTCTTTTTTTTTTTTTCTTCTAATCTTTTCTCCTCTTGTTCGAAGTGTGTAACGCGTACTCCCCGTTTGACCATATTTATACACTTTTTTTTTAATAGCTCCAAAGACATGCTTTACTTTCTAGTAATATCCAATGTCGAGCAAAGTGATATTTTTTTACTTTCGCTCGAGAATATTTCAGTTCTCGATGCAACATAAATTTATTTTTGACATACTTTAAAGTTCCGTAATAAACATTTTAATGGGGACACATATACTAAAGTGGTACATACAGTTGGTACCCCATGTTCCAATCCCGGGATACACTTTGTGGTAAGTGCGGTGTAAGAACTTTGTTGTGGTTTACCAAAGTGCCTCCACCTCTCACCATTCTCCATATTTGAAAGCCTATATAACATAAACACTACAAAGGGCCGTAAAGTCCCCTTGAAGCGCCGCTCAGTGACGACAGCAACAACTGTGTAAGAACACTATTAGTTTCAACCAGCATAACAATGTAATAAGACACTTTTGATCAGCATGGTTGATATACAACAAATGATTGTGTTGAAATACACATTTTTGGCATTCGTAAGCGTATGGAGAATGCTTTTTTTTCTTCTTTTCTTTTGATATGAACCAAATTTATATAGACATTCCTATGACGAATTTATTCCTCAAGCCTCACTATCCTAGAAGATATAGCCATTCCCAAAGAATCTTCATAATTATCTGCAATTTCTCACAATTTTTGTTATTGAAAGAGTAAAAATGTGTATATTTGGCAAGTATTAGTTATTATTATCTAATTATATTAACCATTTCTTTATTTTACGATCGCCTGGAAGGGACAAAAGAAAGATTTTATTGTTTCTTTAACGGTTTATGATCTCTAGTAGACTTCTCCGTAGAATTCGAATTGAACCCAGATTAAGTTCTGATCATCTGTCTGAGAAAAAAGAACGAACGTATCTTGTATGATTCTCATGAATTTCTTCGATTTTTTCACGTGTGGTTGGTAAACCAAAACAAGGATCTGTTTTTTTAGTAAAGTACAAAATGTATCGTCAAATATTTAATATGATTTTACAAGATCCAGGTCAAGTAAGGGATCCTAACCAATTAAAAGGATCTTACTATGAATTCAGAGATCAATCGGATTTCATTAGTAATGAGAATTCAAAATATCCCACGTCGATCAATCAGGCACAGCTGGATCTTGTAGAGTGACGACGGGAGACACTTCTCAATGATAGAGACATCAAACAAAATTTCAGTGATGACAAAGAAATTTCAGAAAAACTTTCCACTTTCCTAATTGATATAACCCTATCTTCCGTTGGTTTCTATATTTTTCCTCTTGGTCAAAGTATACTGCGCAGTCCCCATTTGACCAAATTCTATTTTTGCGCCAACGATATGCTGTACGGGAAAACATCACTTTATTAATTGGGTATTGGCATCTTATTCCAAGCAAAATGATAATTGAGTTTCACACCTTAATTGCGAGCACTAATAATATAGGAAGAATAAACTAAGATAATGTGATTTTGGGTGGGATTGGAATTAACTTAATTGAATAACTTTTTTTTTTTTTTTAATCCTATTATAAATCGATCTGAAGAAATTGATTGCCATGCCTCGTTCTTAAATGACTCAGACTATGCATATCATGGCAGCTATCCACAGGAAGGCAAGTGTTAAACCTACACCATAGAACCTTTTCTCAACCTCCAAGACCATCTCAATGGCAAACTGTCACCAAGACCACCACAAGCACGACCAAAATGGCCTAAAACAAGCCAAAGTGGGTGTAGTCATGGTGCCATTTCCAGCCCAAGGCCATCTCAACCAGCTTCTCCACCTCTCCCGCCTGGTCTCCTCCTACGACATCCCGGTCCACTACGTCGGCACCACCACCCACAACCGCCAAGCCAAGCTCCGCGTCCACGGCTTGGACACCCTACTTACTCCCAACATCTATTTCCATGAATTTCCAACCCCTTCTTTTTCCTCTCCTCCTCCAAATCCAGACAGCTCCATTGGTTTCCCTTCACACCTTCTACCCTCATTCGAAGCATCGTTCCACCTTCGCGAGGCTATCACCGCTCTTTTACGCTCTCTCTCGACCATATACCGCAGAATAATTGTGATTCACGACTCTCTCATGGGTGCGGTTGTTCAAGACGTCGTCTCAATTCCAAACGCGGAGGCCTACACTTTTCTAAGTACTTCTGCTTTCTACGTCTTTTGGAGGTTCTGGGAAAAAATGGAAATGCCTTTCCCCGTTGATGTCGAAATACTAAAGCAACTTCCATCTATGGACGGTTGCTACCCGCTCGAGTTTCGCGAATTTGCTAAAGCTAGTACTGTGTACAAGAGGTTCAACTCCGGTAGTCTTTTTAACACAAGCAAAGTAATAGAAGGTCCATTTCTTGACTTACTTGCAAAAGAACAAATCAGCGGTAACAAGAAGCAATGGGCTCTTGGGCCATTCAATCCAGTTCTAATGCACGATAAGAGGGATAGCAGTGGTAAGAGACACAGATGCATAGAGTGGCTTGACAGTCAAGCTCCAAGATCAGTAATATTCGTTTCATTTGGAACAACCACCTCATTCTCAGATGAGCAGATCCAAGAGATCGCGATTGGGCTACTAGAAAGCGAGCAAAAGTTCATTTGGATTTTGAGGGAAGCCGATAAAGGAGATGTATTTGAAAGTAAAGATGCAAGAAAAATCGAACTGCCGAAAGGCTATGAAGAGGAGATAGGAGGAAAGGGGATGGTGGTGAGGGACTGGGCGCCACAACTGGAAATCTTGGGACACCCATCAACGGGCGGGTTCATGAGCCACTGTGGGTGGAATTCTTGCATGGAGAGTATTAGTATGGGAGTGCCAATGGCGGCGTGGCCTATACATTCAGATCAGCCGAGAAATGCCCTCTTAGTGACGAGTGTACTCAAGATTGGTATTGTTGTGAAGGATTGGGCTCGTAGGGATGAGTTGGTGACCTCATTTGCTGTTGAGAAGGCTGTTAAGAGACTGATGGCATCGAAAGATGGGGATGAGATCAGGAAGAGGGCGGAAGAATTGGGTGGCAGTGTCCGGCAAACGGTGACAGACGGTGGCGCTGCTCGCTTGGATTTGGAGTCTTTCATTGCTCACATCAGCAGATAGACAATACAACCGCTTGCTGCCAAGTTGTAGGATTTAGTATCCATATTGAGAACTCAATATTTCTATTTGTGAGTGTCACAACATGTGGCCAGTTGTATTAACATGACAGAGAAGAGAAACTGCTTGTACTCCAGGGTTACAGATTTCGGCGAGGTAAATGTAGTATTGGCCGAATCACCGTCGCGATCTGATCTGGCTGATCAATGTTCGATCTCTCCTGGATCCGTTTCTCGCGGTGCCAGATTCCATGGCCGCTGCGCTCCTTTTTTTTTTTGTCTCTGTCCAGTTCATTTGTGGTTGTGGATGTTGAAGAAGATTTCTGTTTGGAATTTCTGTGTTAATTCAATGGACCGTTGTAACATGTTATCTTGACGTGGTTTTTTTCATTGATTATGGTCAGTGACATTTAATGAAGTGACACTACGAATTGCGTTCAAAATTCGTTACTAAAAGTTTTTATAAGAATGTCATTAAACATATTTAAAAATAATTTATTATTACTATATGAAGGATGATAACTAGATTCTTAAGATCAAATTAGCCCAAATCTTACCGAAATTAAAGACAAGGTTTAGATTCAATTGTTCAAAACTTTGCCCATCTCTTATGACATTTGCAGAAATCGGTAGTATTGAACTACTCCATAAACACGTGCATCATGTGCATTCTTTTTCAGCTTTGGCCCATATGCTTTCACATATGCAAAGTGCAGTAAAGTC
This sequence comes from Escallonia rubra, assembly GCA_033065855.1. Taxonomy (NCBI): domain Eukaryota; kingdom Viridiplantae; phylum Streptophyta; class Magnoliopsida; order Escalloniales; family Escalloniaceae; genus Escallonia; species Escallonia rubra. The sequence continues at coordinate 78,157 of JAVXUO010001216.1, forward strand.
TTATACGCTGTGCAGTCACATCATGGGCAAAGAGTATCAATTTCTTTTCTGCTAAGTAGAGGTGAGAAACAAACGATAAAATCGATCCGAAACGTTCAAACCGTTGAAACCGAACCGATCGACTCCGAACCGTTGATGAGCTTGAATGGTTTGGTTTGAGATTTTCAAACCGAGGCCGGTTTGGTTCGGTTCACGATTTAGGATTTTCAAACCGGCACTAAACCGAACCAAGGGTTACATTATTATAAAAAATATATATATACATACATTACCCTAATTAGTTAATAACCAGGATAAAATAAAACATGATCATCCTAAATTAGCCTTCTCTTTTAATTCTACAATTTCAAAGCCATTACTCACTATATATTGCATCATTTACATTATGGCTCCTGTAATGTAAACATGGAGCCAATAGGCTAGTTATATCCAGTATTACAGTAAAGTCAAGAATGATAAAATGCGAGCCATGCCTACTTAAAAAAAAATCAACTAATAAAAACTTTAGAGAAGTACAGATTTGTTAGGTATTAAGACTTAGAAAATTATCTGTATTTTTTTACTACCATTATGATGCACACCCTCTTGATCTAGTTTCCTGCTCAACTGTTGAGAAGTAAGTTCTGAAATTGGTGTTATGTTAATCCAGTAGTAATCATGTTGAAAGCCCAAACAATGTAGGAAATAGAGCAAATATTCCCATAAACCATGAGCACCTAAAAAATACGGTGCTTTTATATTTTGTTTGTATCGGTTTTATTTGTTATTGTTTATAACATGTAAGCCTTCACATGTTACTTTAAGTTAGGCTAAAGTGTAGAATATGCTCTGCTTCAGTTTAATTGTAATTAGTATACGGCCTATATGTTAGTTGTTAATTTCCTTGTATTAGAGTTGTCAAACGGGCCGGGCGGCCCGCGGGCTGGCCCGACCCGGCCCGGTTCTGGCCCGGCCCCGTCGATGAACAGTAGAGGTCCGCATGCATAGGGCCTGGGGCCTGGGCCTGGACCAGGCCTGAAAAATCTGGAAAACGGCCCGGCCCGGCACGGCCCGGTTTTGGCCCGGGCTTGGCCCGGTCTGCGGCCCGGTTATTTGGCCCGGTCTGCGGCCCGGTTTTGGCCCCACCTTTTTTGAATCTTTTGCTTTCCCTCCCCTTTCTTCCACCCCTTTCCAAACTTCCACTTTTACCCCCCCAACAGCTATATAACGGCTAGTTTGGGGGGTATTTTAGTCTAACATATATTTTTCAACTCATTTACACTTTTACCCTCCCCAACAACTATAAACGGATAGTTTGTAGGGGTATTTTGGTCTTTTGTGAAGTTTCTAAAATTTATAAATTCACACCATTTCTCTCTAATTTTTCACACCAATCTTCTTACTCTCTTCTTACTCTCACAACAAGCTTTGCTACTATTTTCCTCTCCAATTACTACTCTTGCTAATTACTACTAGTATTTACTAATTAGTACTCTTGTTTATTAATTACTAGTCTTGCTAAATTCTTTTTAATTACTAACTCTCTAATATTTGTTACTCGTTCATTCTTTTAATTGTTATTTCTTATTACTACTCTTATACTTGTGTATTTAGTTACTCTTACAAAGTTTAGCGTGAAATATGTCTGGATTATTGAAGAAAATGAGGCGTGCAACGTCATCACGAAAGAAATCATCATCATCGCAAGCACCACCACCAGCACAAGCGCCACGGCCATCAGAAACACCAATCCAAGCACCAACACAACCATTCGTTCGTGGACGAATGAGTACAGGCTCTATGATAGATACCCAAGCCAATTGGGAGTTCAATCAAAACATTCCAGATTTTGAATACACGCCTGATGAAGACCCCCCGCATTATAGTCAAGGACGCAGCTCGGTTGGCGAAGCTACTACTTAGTGGCATAATCTCAACCCTATGCCTGGTCATGATGAAGAAGGGCCGAGCAATGCCTCCGATAACGTGCCAGAAGTCCAAAGGGGGAAAAAGAAGAAAGCCGAGTGTTGGAATCATTTCGACGTAGTTACGGTGGACGACATCCGAAAAGCTCAATGTAAGTATTGTCTTAAATTATTTTCGACTGGTAGTGGTAATGGACATCTTAACAGGCATTACCCTCAGTGTGCACCTCGACAAGGCCACGTCGAGCCTACCCAAACGCAGTTATCTTATGACGGTAAGTTATTTGTTTATAATCAGCGAGAGCAAAGAGACGGTCTCGCTGAATTTGTTATTCATGATGAACAAGCCTTTTCTTTTACCGATAATCCTAAGTACTCTAGATATATGAACACACACGTCCAACCTTTGTACAAAATGGTTACTAGAAACACAACTAGATCCGATGCACTCCGACAGTACAAGGCTGCTAAAGCACGCCTTATCGATTATTTCGATAAATTTGACGGTAAAGTTAGTCTTACTTCTGATATTTGGCAATCTCCTTATACTTTTGTTAGTTATTCTTGTGTGACCGCTCATTGGATTGATGCAGATTGAGTTATGCACAAGAGAATCATCGCTTTCGAGCACTTCCCTTATCCGCACGATGGAATGAACATTGCTATTCTTATATTAAAAGCATGCACCACATTTAAAATTAAGGATAAGATTATGAGTGTTAGTTTTGATAATGCTTCTAATAATAAAGCTGCTGTTGCAGCTTTAAAGGACACGCTTCAACCTGTACTTTATGGTGAATTATTTCATGTTCGCTGTGTTTGTCACATTATTAATTTAATTGTTCAAGATGGTTTAGCTGCTGCAGGAGATATTCTGCTCAAAATGAGGGGTATGACAGCGTATGTTAATGGCTCGAGTTTGAGAACACAACAATTTAAAACGTTGTGTTCTCAATATAATATGCCTCGCAGGAGAGCAGTTACAGATGTGGTCCACAGGTGGAACTCTACATACCACATGCTCTTACACATTCTGGCATACCAAGAAGTCTATACGCATTTTCTACTAACCCAGTTCCCAGCCGGCTTGCCAACTCAGGAGGAATGGCAGATGGCCAAATACCTAGCTGATTTTTTGGAGGTATTCTACACGTCTACCAATTTATTGTCTGGTACGTACTATCCCACCTCTCCTCTCGCTGTAATAAAAATTCTGAAGATGGCTACAATGTTAACAAAATGGAGATATATAGGACCCTTTAGGGAAATAGTAGAAGTGATGGATCAAAAATTTAATAAATATTGGAGTAAACTGCCTGCTATTTTTACTGTGGCTACTTGTTTAGATCCTAGGTTAAAGTTGCATGGCGTGAACGCCTCGATACAAGAGATATCGAAATTAATGTGCTACACAGCAGATGACACAACCTTGCTCACAGCAAAAGTGAGCAAGAGGTTTGAGGACTTGTTCAACCTCTATCGTAATTCTGCTGACGTACGCGGGCGAGCTACATCATCATCCACTGCTGAGAGGTATTATGCGCCATACCTTCAAGGCTTTGAACATCTAGTAGCAAGACAACTACCAGGTGAAGGTACTTCTAATTCGGGAGGTTCGTATACTTTTTCATCTTTTAATGAGATTGGTGTATATGCAAATACTGATCATTATTCTGATTTATCAAGGCAAGAACATGTTAATTTTAATTTGTTAAATTTTTGGAAACAAAATCAAAACATGTATAAAACTTTATCCAAAATTGCACGGGATGTACTGGCAGTGCAAGCCTCCATGGTTGCTTTAGAGTCGGCATTTTCAGCGAGCGGGAGGGTTTTGAATAATAGGAGGAGTCGTCTTAACCCCGAGTCGCTCGAGCTATGTGTATGTTGGAAGGATTATGTTGATGCGAATTACCGCGAGCAAGATAAACCGATTGATGATAGGAAGAGCAGTGACTCGGATATTGAAGTACTTCCGGATGATTAGGTAATTTGTTTTTATTTTCCTCTTTTGATCCTTTTGGTTGACGTTGCAGATTTCTTGATCTTTGATTGCTGATATTTTGGATAGACATGCATTATTATTTTGATTGTTAGAGTTTTAAGAATAAAATTTTTCACAAAATATACTTTTTTTTTCATATATATAAAATAAATTTTTACAAGCAAGATATATATTTTTTCGTATATATAAAAAAATAGGTAACTTCGCCTGTTTGTTTACAAGCAGCCGGTCCCAAGCCCGGATAAAAGGAGGAGGGCCTATGAACACATTTATTATTTTTCTATATAAATTGTTATGTGTTAAGATTTTATTAATAAAGCTCACCAAGAAAAGTATGAAAATGTTTAACATATAATAAAAAATATAATGGCTAACAAATATTATTATCATATACATACATACATATGTATATTACTTATAATGAAATAAAAGGATAAAGATTAGGTTCGTTAAATTGTGAATATTGCCTAGAGATGAAATTTAAAATTGAATAACAAGAAAAAAAAAAAGGGCCCGGCCCTAGATATTGGGCCTAGGGCCAGGGCCTGGACTGGGCCTAGGTTTCCCTTCGGCAGGCCCGGCCCGGCCCCACAGCAGGCCCGATGGGCTTGGGCTGGGCCGGCCCAAGCCCGGCCCTTTGACACCTCTACCTTGTATACACAGAGTCATGAAAATGTCGTGACCTTTTCAGTCGTTTGGCAAAATCTTGTAATCGCTACAAAACACTTTAAGTTCAATGTTATTCTCATCTTTATCAACAAAAAAAAAAGGTAGCAGAAAAAAGTTATAAATTAACCTTAAGAAAAGTTGTTATTGGTTATTGTTTTTTTTTCTTGAAAACATAATAATGTTTAAACTACGCTCAAACCGATCCTAACCGTTCAATTTGAACCGTTCAAACCGAAGTGTCTTGGTTCGGTTTGGTTTAAGAATGTGAATCGAGGTTCATTGGTTCGGTTTGCGGTTTGACTCCCAAATCGAACCGTGCTCACCCCTACTACTAAGATAGCTTTTTGCATTAATAGTACTTATATCTACGGACCAGTCATGATGGACACAGCGCTGGACCACCACCACAAATCAACACTGCAGTCATGCACACGACCACTACCTGCAACCACCTTACAACCCACCTACGGCTAACATCACCAACCACGATACCACTCCAATACCTCGCCTGTAGCAGTCACCATCCCCTGCCGACCACAACTACCCAGATCGAAAGCTCTAATTATGGTAATAATGGTGGCTCTGTGGTTAACAATTTGCGTAATGTTGGTGGAGCTGTGGTGGTAGTGTGGTGAAGGTAGGTAACGAGGCACGGTGTTTCCAGATCTATTCGTGATGTTATCGTGCAACTTTTTTTTTTATATCACTTAATGGTATGGTGGTGGAACTGTTGTGTTGATGATGATGGTACAATGATGACAATGCCATGGCAATGTGTGGTGGGGTGTTCCAGCGGCATTGTTGGTTGGCTGCAGTAGTGGGGAGCTAATGGATACAGTGGTAGTGGAAAGCAGCGACGGTGGTTGTTGGGTGTGGATACATTGGTGGTTGGATGTTTGATGGTGGTGGCTGTGGTTAATGTGGCTATCGTGGCAAAAAGCTGGGATGATGGTTGTTTGTTGTTGACACTGTGGGGAAGGTGATTGGTTGGTGACTTGGTGTGGGTATACTGGTGGTCAAATGTTGGATTGTGGTGGTGGTTTGTTGTTAGCACTATGGTGGTTGGCTGTGGCTTCCATGGTTGGATGTAGCTAAGATGGGGATTAATGGTGGGAGTAAATGATACCTCGATTGGTTTTGGTTGGGAGCAGGGATAAATGTGTGGTAGTGGTGGTGGGTGGTAAGGCTTGAACGAGGCGAGGCGTCGGCTTGGTCGTAGTGGTGACGGGAGAAAGAAGAAAAAAGAAAGTTGAATTAAAGTTATAGTTCGGTGGTCAACCGAATAGTTAACTTAAGGTTGAATCTCAAAACAAGAATCAAAACTGAAAATCCAAAACTCTAAAATGGAGTTTCAAAAACAGACCCCAATTACAAGTAGTTTAAAAAACTAAAGATTAAAAAAAAAACATTCAAAACTTTCTACCAACGGTCAATATTCTTCTCAGTTTACAATACTGGAAACAAAAACTCTACCTAAACTTTGCAATCTACTTTTGCTGCTAAAATACATGTTCCCAACCTACTCTGGCCACACCCAAAGGCCCATAGGGATCCTATTTTGCACGACTCATCCGCACAAGCAACAGTCAATATTCAACGCTTCCAACCGGTCACAACATGCACGCTCAAGTCACGTGCACTTTTCACTTTTGCTACGTTACTTCGTCACTAAGAAACGCATTCTTGTGCCACGCCTCATCACACTTCGACCATCGCATGTCGCATGTCGCACGTCGCTCGTCGGCGCGCCTTGGCACTTGCCCAAGAAGGTTGGCCTTGGCCTTCCCCTTGGGGTCGGCCTCGGCCTTCGCCGTGGGATCGGCCTTGGCCTCCCCTTGGGGGTCGGCCTCGGTCTCGGCCTTCCCTTGGGGTTGGCCTTGGGCTCCCCCTTAAGGTTGGCCTTGGCTTTCCCCCAAGAGGGGGCCTTGGCCTTTTTTCAAGGATTGGCCTTTGGGTTCCCCCCCTTGGCACCTTCACTCCTCTTCAAGGGACCATGCATCATCCGCGACACCTGTCGCCCACGTCTGCGTGGTAACTCCGCGACGCTCGTCACCCATCACCCCGGCACTGTCTCCGCGATGCTCATCACCCGGGCACCGTCTCTCGTCGTCCGTTGCCCGGGTGTAGTCTCAGTGACCCCCGTCGCCAGCACCCGTGCTCTAACTCCGCGACGCTCGTCTTCGCGAAGCTCGTCTCCGCGACGCCCGGGCATCGTTTCCGTGATCCCCGTCGTTAGAGCCCACTCGCCAACTCCGCGATGCTCATCGTCTGGGCTCCGTCTCTGGGCACCGTCTCTACAACCCCCGTCGCCCACGCCCGCGCACCGATTCCGCGACGCTTGTCGCCTGGGCGCCGTCTTCACGACGCTCGTTGCCCCGCTCTCCGTCTCTACGACCCCCATCGCCCGCGCCTGCGTGCCGTCTCCACGACCCCGTATCTCGCGCTTGTGCGCCGTCACCGTACACACTCCACCGCACAGCTGATACAGCCGTGCCCCCTGGCTCTCTGTCATGATATCGTGCCCTCGGCACCTCACTCACTCTGTCACGCCCATGCGTCGCGCCACTGATACAGCTGCACCTCTAGGCTTTCTATCACACTACCATGCCTCCGGGCACCATACTCATTCACCACACCATGCGCATCTTACTTTGGTCGTGGAACATGCTTCGACCCACTCTCCGGAATGTACAGCATCCCGCAGGGATAGGCGATTCCTCCGGGACACTATCTCCACCAGGGAGCTCTAAGTGCTCCGGCATGAAGACTTCCCTTCCGCAAGGTAGATGGCTCCTCTGTGATGTTACCTTGATGCGCTCCGAGTGCTCCAGCACAATGACTCATCCGTGGGGATAAATGACTCCTCCGGGACACTATCTCCGCCAGGGAGCTTTTCAACTCCCCTTCCGCCCGGTTGACGGCTCCCTCCGGGATGCTACCTTGACGCCCTCCGAGTGCTACGGCACAAGGACTCACCCGCGAGGATAGGCAACTCCTCCAGGACACTATCTCCGCCAGGGAGCTCTAAGTGCTCTGGCACGAAGACTCCCCTTCCGCTAGGTAGACGGCTCCTCCGGGATGCTACCTGGGCCCGCGAAATAAGTGACTCCTCCGGGACACTATCTCCTCCGGGGTGTCTGCATGACTAGCCTACGTGCTCCGGCACTGGGGGCTTGCGTCGGCACCCCTAGGGACTATGACCCCCTGGTCACTCCGAGACGTGAGCAGGTCTTCGGAGGGCATCGTGCCTAGTTCGCCTAGCAGTTGGGCGTTGGGTTTTCTCCACCGCTGCCAGGCCTGTGGGATTCTACAAGGGCTTGGATTGGTGGCTAGATCAAGGGTGTTCTCTGGCCACACCGACGCCGTGGGAGCCAGTCTTTCCAGACAGATAGAGCGACGCTGTGTGGGCAGGCCGAGTGAATATGCGATCCGACAGTCCGTAGAACACCGGCAGCTGTGGAACCATTGGTGATGTGTCACTCCTGGGGAGCGCCACGTGTCGGCTGATGACATCCTCATCTCAACCTCTATAAATAGGTGTCTTGAGAATTCATTCGGGACTCTTGAACATTTTCACTCTCACATTTTCACTTTCTCACTCTAGAATCCTAGAGAGAGAAACATACATGATCTTGATGCCGGACCTAAGTATCGGACTGTGACTGTCGTCGTGTATTCATCCTGCCATCGCCCTCGCAGTACTGCCACCCTCAAGCTCTGTCTGGGAAGCCTTTGGTCTCTGCCCTTACTTCATCATTGTTGTGTCTCACATCAACATACTTGACAGTAGAGATGTCAAATGGGCCGGGCGGCCCGCGGGCTGGCCCTAACCCCTAGGGCTTGGGCCAGGGCCAGGGCCAGGCTGAATTTTTCGAGAAACAGGCCCGGGCCCGGCCAGGCCCTAAAACGGCCCCTTTTTGGCCCGGCCCGGCCCCCTTTTGGCCCGAAATCTGGCCCCCTTTTGGCCCAAAAACTGGCCCCCTTTTGGCCCTATTTCTGGTCCTTTTTTGGCCCTACACACAGGCCCTCTTTTGACCCTAAGGTTGGCCTTATTTCTGGCCCTTTTTTGGCCCTACACACATGCCCTCTTTTGGCCCAATATTATTATATACACACACATTATTATATATAAGTGTGCGTGTCCAACGATGATCGAATGAGTATTAAATCTTAACATTAATTATGATGATCGTTCTTCTTTGTTGCAATAATCAAATGCCATGCAAACATTTGCGAAAATTTAAATAGCTACTGTATTAAGCAATTCGATAGATGTAATTGTCATTTTCTATTTACCAAACTTTCGAAAAATACTACTTATAAATTATAATGTTAGTAGGCCAAAAAAGACTTGTCAATATTACACCAAATTAACACGTATCAATCTCAACCAATTAATTTGATGTATTCTTGTTGGCCATCGACACAAATAAATAACAAGAAGTTGGGAAACAAAAAAAAAAAAAAAAAATTTTTGGGCCTGGGCCCGGCCCTAAATATTGGGCCTAGGGCCTGGGCTTGGACTGGGCCCAAATATACCAGTTTCAGGCCCGGCCCCGGCCCGATTTCGTTGGAGGCCCTCTGGGCCCGGGCTGGGCCGGCCCAAGCCCGGCCCATTGACACCTCTACTTGACAGCTGACTCAGACTGCATTCCTTGTGACACCTCCACGTCGACTGCGAACCCACTTTCCTTGGCATCAATACGTTATTATCACGCTATTTTTCCAAAAGTTGCATTCAGAGGTAAACTTATACTTGATCTATTTCTTGCCACCAATGCAAACAATAACAGTTGTAAATGATCTATAAGAACACATTTATAAACAATGTTTTCAAAAAAGTAGGGAAAACAACAAATGTAAACAATCTATAAAAATTATACCCTTTTGAGAAATTAGAGAATGTCCCGTGCGTTGCACTTGTCCCTTACTTAGCTGGTGTAGTACAATTCCATAATCCCTTTTTCATATTAGAGTGACGAATGACAGAGACATCAAACACAATTTATCTGAGTTACAGAGTACAAAGAGATCTGACAATACGTTTATAATATTCGTTTTCTTTTTTTGCAACGATGATAAAAAAAAAATCTTTTTTTGTGTACTTTTATTATTTTTTATTTTTCTTTTGTTTAAAATTACTCATACAGTGATAAAAAATTGAAAACACTTTTGAAGTGTTTTTAACTTTTTTTACCTAAACTTAATTCAATATAAAAAAAAATTAGTGAAAATAATAAAAATATAGGAACGTATGAATACTTAAATTATAAAAATAAGTATAATAAACATACGGCCTTTTTTAAGGGACCGTCTCAATTGGTATAATAAGTTGATCATCTTGGAAAAATTGGTGAGACCAATGCTTTGCTATTGTAGTAAGTAGTCATCTCTGGTGAGGCCAACGAAGCAACGACTGGCAAAAGGATACAGTATTGCTAACTCTTGTCCTTTTGCCAACATATAACACAAGTCAGGCATCAAACAATATTTCTTTGAATCAAACAAAACTTCTTCATTGAAGTGATAATAATATGCTCGAATGACCTTTGCTTGTGTCTCGTCTCTGCTCTCTGTCTTTTCTCCTCTTGTTCGAAGCGTCTGGAGAACGCTTTTCTTTTTTTCTTTTCTTTTGATATGAACCAAATTTATATAGACATTCCTATGACGAATTTATTCCTCAAGCCTCACTGTCCTACAAGATATAGCCATTCCCAAAGAATCTTCATAATTATCTGCAATTTCTCACAATTTTTGTTATTGAAAGAGTAAAAATATGTATATTTGGCAACTATTAGTTATTATTATCTAAATATACTAACAATTTCTCTATATTCCGTTCGCCTTGAAGAGACAAAAGAAAGATTTTATTGTTTCTTTAACAATTTATGATCTCTAGTGGACCTCTAAGTAGGATTAGAATCCAGATGAAATTATGACCATCTGTCAGAGAAACAAGAACGAACGTATCTCGTAAGATTCCTAATAAATTCTTCGATTTCTTCATGTGTAGTTGGTAAACCAAAACAAAGATCGATTTTTCAGTAAAGTACAAAATGTATTGTCAAATATTTAATATAATTTCATGAGATCTAGTTTCAGTAAAATAAAGAATTCTAACCAATTGAAAGGATCTTATAATGAGTTCAGAAATCAATTTCAGGAATGATAGAGACATCAAACAAAATTTCAGTGAATGACAAAGAAATTTCAGGAAAAACTTGCCACTTTCCTAATTGATATAACCTTATCTTCCGTTGGTTTCTATATTTTTCCTCTTGGTCAAAGTATACTGCGCAGTCCCATTTGACCAAATTCTATTTTTGCGCCAACGATATGCTGTACAGGAAAACATCACTTTATTAATTGGGTATTGGTGTCTAATTCCAAGCAAAGTGATATTTGAGTTTCAATTGTTACCCGCGAGCACTAATTTAGGAAGAACAAACTAAGATAATGTGATTTTGAGTGGGATTGGAATTAACTTAATTGAATAACCTTTTTTATTCTTATAATCCTATTATAAATCGATCTGAAGAAATTGATTGCCATTCCTCATTCTTAAATGACTCAGACTATGCATATCATGGCAGCTATCCACAGGACGGCAAGTGTTAAACCTACACCATAGTACCTTTTCTCAACCTCCAAGACCATCTCAATGGCAAACTGTCACCAAGACCACCACAATCACGACCAAAATGGCCTAAAACAAGCCAAAGTGGGTGTAGTCATGGTGCCATTTCCAGCCCAAGGCCATCTCAACCAGCTTCTCCACCTCTCCCGCCTGGTCTCCTCCTACGACATCCCGGTCCACTACGTCGGCACCACCACCCACAACCGCCAAGCCAAGCTCCGCGTCCACGGCTTGGACACCCTACTTACTCCCAACATCTATTTCCATGAATTTCCAACCCCTTCTTTTTCCTCTCCTCCTCCAAATCCAGACAGCTCCATTGGTTTCCCTTCACACCTTCTACCTTCATTCGAAGCATCGTTCCACCTTCGCGAGCCTATCACCGCTCTTTTACGCTCTCTCTCCACCATATACCGCAGAATAATCGTGATTCACGACTCTCTCATGGGTGCGGTTGTTCAAGACGTCGTCTCAATTCCAAACGCGGAGGCCTACACTTTTCTAAGTGTTTCTGCTTTCTACGTCTTTTGGAGATTCTGGGAAAAAATGGGAATGCCTTTCCCCGTTGATGTTGGAATACTAAAGCAACTTCCATCTATGGACGGTTGCTACCCGCTCGAGATTCGCGAATTTGTTAAAGCTAGTACTGTGTACAAGAAGTTCAACTCCGGTAGTCTTTTTAACACAAGCAAAGTAATAGAAGGTCCATTTCTTGACTTGCTTGCAAAAGAACAACTCAGCGGTAACAAGAAGCAATGGGCTCTTGGGCCATTCAATCCAGTTCTAATGCACGATAAGAGGGATAGCAGTGGTAAGAGACACAGATGCATAGAGTGGCTTGACAGTCAAGCTCCAAGATCAGTAATATTCGTTTCATTTGGAACAACCACCTCATTATCAGATGAGCAGATCCAAGAGATCGCGATTGGGCTACTAGAAAGCGAGCAAAAGTTCATTTGGATTTTGAGGGAAGCCGATAAAGGAGATGTATTTGAAAGTAAAGATGCAAGAAAAATCGAACTGCCGAAAGGCTATGAAGAGGAGATAGGAGGAAAGGGGATGGTGGTGAGGGACTGGGCGCCACAACTGGAAATCTTGGGACACCCATCAACGGGCGGGTTCATGAGCCACTGTGGGTGGAATTCTTGCATGGAGAGTATTAGTATGGGAGTGCCAATGGCGGCGTGGCCTATGCATTCAGATCAGCCGAGAAATGCCCTCTTAGTGACGAGTGTACTCAAGATTGGTATTGTTGTGAAGGATTGGGCTCGTAGGGATGAGTTGGTGACCTCATTTGCTGTTGAGAAGGCTGTTAAGAGACTGATGGCATCGAAAGATGGGGATGAGATCAGGAAGAGGGCGGAAGAATTGGGTGGCAGTGTCCGGCAAACGGTGACAGACGGTGGCGCTGCTCGCTTGGATTTGGAGTCTTTCATTGCTCACATCAGCAGATAGACAATACAACCGCTTGCTGCCAAGTCGTATGATTTAGTATCCATATTGAAAACTCAATATTTCTGTTTGTGAGTGTCACAACTTGTGGCCAGTTGTATTAACATGACAGAGAAGAGAAACTGCTTATACTCCAGGGTTACAGATTTCGGCGAGGTAAATGTAGTATTGGCCGTGTCACCGCCGCGATCTGATCTCGCTGATCAATGTTCGATCTCTCCTAGATCCGTTTCTCGCGATGCCAATTTCCATGGCCGATGAGCTTCTTTTTTATTTAATCTCTGTCCAGTTCATTTCTGGTTGTGGATGTTGAAGAAGATTTCTGGTTGGATTTTCTGTGTTATTTCAATGGACCGTTGGAACATGTTATCATGACGTGGTTTTTTTCATTGATTATTGTCAGTGACATTTAATGAGGTGACACTACGAACTGCGTTCAAAATTCGTTACCAAAAGTTTTTATAAAAATGTCATTAGACATATTTAAAAATAATTTATTATTACTATACGAAGGATGATAACTAGATTCTTAAGATCAAATTAGCCGAAATCTTACCGAAATTAAAGACAAGGTTTAGATTCAATTGTTCAAAAACAACCGAATAGACCAGTGATCTCCCCTTCCAACCTCCTTAAACGCTTGCATCCTCAATCTTCAAGGCTCTTCATTGACTGAGGCCAAACTAACTACTCTTCGATTGTGTTTGATAGAGAACGAATTCCCCTCCTCAGGTGATAAGCCAGGATATACTACCTACCTAAGATCTAGGGGTTTTTCTTTTCAGGCTGAAAACCTTTTCGTCATCACCACTTCCATAAACCGACCCAACGCCCTCCCTTGAATAGAAAGAAGAAATGGTTTTCTCCGGGGTCAACTTCTGTTCAAGATTATTCTGACCTGAACTGGAACAAGTAGGGCTCTCTTACTTCTGACTGACTTACTGATCCAGAGAGAGCAAAGACGGACGGTGAGGGCATTTGCAGAAATCAGTTGTATTGAACTACTCCATAAACACGTGCATCATGTGCATTCTTTTTCATCTTTGGGCCATATGCTTTCACATATGCAAAGTACGGTAAAGTCTTATACGCTATGCAGTCACACTATGGGCAAAGAGTATCATTTTCTTTTCTGCTAAGTAAGGGTGAGCAATAAACCGATAAAACCGATCCGAACCGTTCAAACCGTTGGAACCGAACCGATCGAATCCGAACCGTTGATGAGCTTGAGTGGTTTGGTTTGAGATTTTCAAACCGGGCTGGTTTGGTTCGGTCACGGTTTAGGATTTCCAAACTGGCACTAAACCGAACCGAGGGTTACATTATTATAAAAAATATATATATACCTTACCCTGATTAGCTAATAACCAAGATAAAATAAAACATGCTCATCCTAAATTAGCCTTTTCTTTTAATTCTACCCTTTCAAAGCCATTACTCACTACATATTGCATCATTTACACTATGGCTCCTGTAATGTAAACATGGAGCCAATAGGCTAGTTATATCCAGTATTCCAGTAGAGTCAAGAATGATAAAATACGAGCAATGCC
>JAVXUO010000122.1:0-55722 GCA_033065855.1 Escallonia rubra
ATATATATATATATATATATATATATATATATATATAGAGAGAGAGAGTTTTGTTTTAATTAAATTAAGAAAGTCAAAAAATCAAAGTACTAATTTGGTATGGTTTTTCAAAGTTAGGTACTTCTTTGAAAATTAGCGTGTTTTTGAGGTATATTTTTCTGTTATTGATGGTCCTACCCTTCGGACTTTTTAACAGCAGTTGTCGTCCATCAGCCGAGATACTGATTTGGTACGTTTTTTCAAAATTTGGTACTTTTTTTGCGTACTTTCAAACTTGAGTTCTAAAGCTGTACAAAATGTAAACTTTAGGGTATAGTTTTGAGATTTGTCCTTGATTATAAGAGAGAAATATGTACATGTATCCATATTCTTTCACATATAGAACTATTGTAAAAATTGTAATAATAAAGTCTTGTTTCTCGTATGTCAAGTGGTTACCTAATAAGAAAAAGAAAAGAAGTAAAACACGTGACTTTAAAAAAGAGAAGTACAAACTCTAGAAGCCCTCGTTTTCGTGTTAAGGTCCTCACATTATGCAGTATACAAAAAGAGCACTCCCTAGGATATAAGTACGTCGTCCAAAACTAATTTAGAAAGATACAATGAGCTTTTCTAATTCTTAGATAGAATTTAAATTGTACTTTCTAACACTACTCTTGCTTGTAAATGGAGTTCTTCGACGAATAAAAGTTTAAGAGTAAACTTTATATAAGTAAGTACTTTCAAGAGTTAATAATAATTATTTAATGAGTCAAGATTATTAATCATAAGAGAGTCAACTGTATCATGTAACTTGAAATTAATTATGTCCATAACCATAGGGTAGCAGCGTGTTTGCACCGCTCTTGTTAAGTAAGTTAGTAGGGATAAGAAGTAACAATTGTAGAGGGCAGTATTTCAAAAGCACAAAATGAAAATTAATTACATTATTCAGATAAAACATGAAGCTTGGGCCGGTCAAAAGCTTACCAGGACTATGAAGCACGTTCTGATGGGCTCCAAGTCTCGAGTCCATGCCCACTTTAGGTTTCCAAAACTTGAGCCCAATGTCACGGGTTATACTTGCTCAACCTTTTGGTTAATATATAGTACAAATTGTATCTCTTTCTTTTCTTTTCTCTTTTTGTCAAACCATACTGCAAAAAGGGACGAACAAAACCCTAAGAAGATGATACCAATTGTGGAATCGTTTCAACCTTGCCACAAAGTGTTGAATCTTCATTAAATATCTCCGGTTGCACTTTTAGGAAGTATATTTAGTGCCGTCTAAAATAATTTGAGCGACAAAAAGAATGTTGCTGCCATGACTGATATACGTAGGAGCGTTTTCCCATTTCCTAAGGTAAAATGTTAACTAATAAAAAGGAATTGAAACCGGTTACGTCAAATTCTTTATGGAATGTTGCATGCTCTACACAAGCTGCAATTTTAGGAGTTTGAGATCCACTTTCTCTAGCTTAGAGCACGAAAAAGAACCAGTTGCTCAATGATCTTCATAAGGCCTTCACTAGATCTTTGCACACTTTGGAAGATCCTACCTTTCCTTTCCTGCCATATGCAATTCACTTTACAACCATGATCACCTTACTCATTCTCGCATGAAAACTGTTATCGCAAATTTTGATGCAGATTCCAAGCAATAAATCTGTCCAAAACACCAAGTGCTTGCAGTACACTAGACCAAATCATTGAAAAACATTGCATGTCAAGAAAATGGGGTCTATATTGAAGACATCTATCACTTTTAAGACTTTAACTCACCCTTGTCCCAAATTTAGGATATGTTTGAAACTTATTTCAATTTTCAGTTTTTGTTTAAAAAAAAATAAAAACTAAAGTCTCTTTGAGTTTTCTATTTTTACAAAACTGATGGATTGTTTGATACAGTTTTGCCTAATTGGTTTTGGTTTTGGTTTTGTTTTATTGTTTTTTTTTCTATTTTTCATTTCTTCTCTTTTCTTTCATTTTTCAATACTTGAGAGCTTCTTCTGAGCTTCTATATTCAACAACCAGAAGGGCCCCCACCACGACCAACACATATCATGTGCCACCGTCCATCTACTGCTATGGCAGTAACACACTAGCTTGCGAATTAGGGCTTCAATGGTTTAATTGAGGTTTGATTAGGTGAATGGCTTGGAGTTTATCTATGCAAATTGAAGATACTAGGGCCAATCAATGGATGAGTGGTGGTCGGTATGATGCATGGTAATTTGGATTTAGAGGAGTGGTGGTGACCAATTTTAGAGAGTTTGGTATTCGGCGGATTTTGTGATCAGTGGTGGTGATGGCGTGGTGGTGGTGGTGGTTGTGGTTATCAGTGGCTATAGTGGTTGGCAGTGTTCATGGGTTTTGGTCACTGGTGGTGGTGGCGACGATCAGCATCTATGGTGGTTGATGGTATATGCAAGTTTGGTTATGTTGATCAGTGGTGGTGGCAGATTGGCGGTTAGTGGCTGTGGTTGGGTTGTCAGTGTTTGTATTTTGGTGTTAAAGAGCATCGGTCATTGATGGTGGTGGTGGTGGTCAATGGATATGGTGATGGTTTGGTGTTCTTGTGTGACAAGTATTGGTGATGAAGATTGAAGGGAAGAAAAAACATAAAATGCTTCCAACAAAAATTGAAAGGTGGATCTCAAAGAGAAAAAAAAAATCAAAAACTCCAAAATAAAGTTTTCAAAAAAGCCCCCTTTTGAAAACTGTTTTACGAAACTGAAGGAAAAAAATACTAAAACTGTTTATGCCAAGGAAAGTGAGTTCGCAATCGACGTGGAGGTGCCACAAGGAATGCAGTTCGAGTCAGATGCCAAGTATGCTGATATGAGACACATCAAGGATTGAGTAAAGGCAAAGACCAAGGGGTTCCCAGATAGAGCCTGAGGATGGCAGTGCCGCTAGGTCGATGGCGGATGAATACACGACGACAGTCACAGTCCAATGCTTAGGTCCCAAGTCAAGGTCCTGTATTATTCTCTCTCTAGAATACTAGAGTGAGAAAGTGAATGTGAATTCTGAAAAAATTTCAAGAGTCCCCAAATGAATTCTTAAGATCCCTATTTATAGAGGTTGGGATGATGATGTCATCAACCAACACGTGGCATTCCCGGAATGACACGTCACCGAGGGGTCCACAGGTGTTGGTGCTCCACAGACTATGGGATCGTAGATTCACCCCGACTTGCCTCGTATAGCGTCATTCTGTTTGTCTGAAAAGACTGGCCTATACAGCATCAGTGTGGCTAGAGAGCCCCCTTGATCTACCACCAGTCCAAGGCCCTAGCACAGTCCCACAGGGCGTTGAGAGATGACGAGGACCAGGCATCAGTGGGGAATACCCGACACTCAACTACCAAGCAAACTAGGCGCGATGCCTTCCAAAGAACTGCTCCCGTCCCGGAGTGGCCGAGGGTCATAGTCCCTAGGGGTGCCAATGAAAGCCCATAGTGCCGGAGCATGTAGGCCAGTCACACAGACACCCTGATGGAGATAGTGTCCCAGAAGAGTCGCCTATCCCTACGGGTGAGTCCTCGTGCCGGAGCATTTGGAGCATGTTAAGGTAGTGTTATGGAGGAATCGCCTAGCCAATGGGCCGAGGTAGCATCCCGGAGGAGCCGTCAAACTGGCAGAAATCGAGTTTTCATGCCGGAGCACTTATAGCTCTCTGGTGGAGATAGTGTTGAAGAGGATTCCCAAATCTCCGCCGGTGAGTCCTTGTGCCAGAGCACTCAGAACGCGGCGAGGTAGTGTCCTGAAGGAATCTCCTACATGACGGGCTGAGGTAGTATCCTGAAAGAGTTATCTGCCTGGCGGAATGTGAGTTTTCATACCGGAGCACTTAGAGTTCCATGGCGGAGATAATGTCCCGGAGGAGTCGCCTATCCCCGTGGGTGAGTCTTTGTGCCAGAGCACTCAGAGCGCGACAAGGCATTGTCCTGAAAGAGTCGCCTACCTCGATGGGCCGGGGTAGTATCTGGGAAGAGCCGTCTACCTAGCGGAATGAGAGTCTTCATGCCAGAACACTTGGAGCTCCTTGGGGGAGTCACCTCAGGATGCTGCATACTACAGAGAGTGGCATGGGTCGAAGCATGTTCCACAACCAGGGGAAGGTGCGCATGGTGAGGTAAAAAGATGGACCAACGGAAGGGCGTGGTAGTGTGATAGAGAGCCGGAGGCGCGACTATATAAGTAGCGCCGTGCGTGCGGGCGACGGAGTGTGTGCGGTGCTAGGGGAACGGTAGTGTGATAGAGAGTCGGGGGGGGGGGGGTGCGACTGTATCAGCGGTGCAGCACATGGGCGCGACAGAGTGTGTGAAGTGTCGGGGGCATGTGACATGGGAATAGTGCACCGCCACGGCAACATTTGTCGCAAAAAATGGACACCGTGTCGGGGGTACGTGGCTTAGGCGATGGGCGTCTCAGAGTCGGCGTGTAGGCGTAACGACGGGGGTCGCAGAGTTGGCGTGTGGGCGGCGCTCCCGTAGCGCTTGGCCGAAGGAAAAAGAAGGAAGTGAGCATGCATTGGTGAAAGGCTAGCCAACCCCAAAAAAAGGGAAAGGCAGGCGACCCCCAAAGGGGATGATGTGCGACCGGTTGAGCAAGAAGAGGGCTGCAAAGGTTGAGGCACGTTGATCGTCAAGGGGGAAAATGTGCAATCGACTGAGCAAAAAAGGGCTGCGAAGATTGAGGCACGCCGACCCCCGGGGGAAGATATGAGACCGACTGAGCAATTGAGAGGCTGTGAAGGTTGATGCACGCTGACCCTCGAGGGGGGAAATGTGCGACCGACTAAGCAATTGAGCGTGTGCATTTTGACCAGTTTGAAGTGTTGAGAAATTTACCATTGACAATATCGACGTGTCGCACAAAACGGGTTCCACAGTAGGTCCATGGATGAGGCCAAGATAGGTTAGGAACAACTGTCAATCAAACAATAATATTTGTTTTCAATTTTCAAAATTGAACAAAAGACTGAAAATAAAAATTGTTTCAAACGCATCATTAGTTAATGATTCACACATTCTTCCATTCCAATACTGCATTTCCATAATGAGATCTAGGGTTTAGGAGGTCTCCCGACCTATAAAAACCATGCACACGCAATATGTCAAGTAAAGAGAGGAAAGTAAGCACACTGCTGGATAGCCGCACTGGCTATGCACGCAGAAGAAAAAGGGGAGAAATCAAAAGAGAAAGTGAAAGTAAAATAAAAAAAATGTATACGTTAGGGGGAATTGGTCATGGTCATGCATGGAAGCATTTCCCAAAGAGAATCGAATCAGTCCCCTTTCTTTATGCTTTTTCACAGTTTGCTACAGCCCTCTTTACCCTTCCCCAAGAAAAATGGTGGGTGATATCTCACCATTTCTTTAAACTTAAAACTCGTTTGTCTTCCATATTCATTCCTTGGAGACTGGTGGACTGATGCTTCTCTTTACACGTGTATGTAGTGTATATATGCATATATATGTAGAGAGAGAGAGAGAGAGAGAGAGAGAGATGAAAATAAAAACTGAGAGATGCAAAAGAAATATGACAGCAAAAAAGCCAATTCAAATGCAGTGCTAGAAGAAAAAGAAAAGATAAAAAAGATGGTCAAATTGGACCTCGAAGACTTCTCTCCCATCATCAGCTTCGACTATCTTTATCGATTGTTTCACTTTCTTTGGTTTTGAAACCTCCGGTCCATCTCCTCCCCTGATTATCTCTTTCACTATTATGTGCATCTGCATCAAAGTTAACGTAACCCATCCTTTTTCCAGCATCTCAATCAAATCTTATGCAAGTTCACAAAACATTTGTTAATGGTTAGAAGTTTTCTTCTAGCCATGCATTTCAGCTTCATCTATAAACCGTTTCACTGACATGCACGAGTGCCCCCTACCCCCACCCCCCACCCCAACCCCGAAAAGGGAAAAGGGACTAGTATTCACATGCTCTTCAAGGGCTAAGTGAACAACATGATTGCTTTTACCCATTAAGAATTGGGGTTTGCTTCATCTCTCTGTCCACAATGACAGTTTAGTCCCCAATGATATTGCCATTCTTATTACTGTGAAAATTAGGAGAAGACTGTAGAGCTAGAAACATACTGGGACTAGAGTAATTGGATAGCAGAAGTTAACACAACCTAGAGGGGTTCTAGGTGATGGCAAGTACCCGGAACTCGGTCATATACCCAAGGAGAAAGTGTAAGGAGGGGTTATTTAAAACAATAAATAGCCAATTGGCTTTAGCTCTTCCACTCTCGCAGAGTACAAGGCTCAAGAAATTACCACAAGGGTGTTGGCAAAGTCATGGACAAGATTTTTTTTTTTTGAGCAGCTTTAAACAACATCTAAGGATTCACTTCTCAGAGTCCCCTTGGGGGTCCAATAACTTGTAGCTCGAATAGGGTCTGCTTCTTGCAACCCGTCGGCTTACAGCTCTCATATACTTTTGTGTATTTAAAAAAAAAAAAAGTACCGGCCAGACGATGGATCAAACAATGTAAGGCAAAAGTAGATCAAAGTCCTCTAACTCCATATGGATTCCAACTCCATTCGGAACTGTATTGAATCCGTACATGAACTACATATTTTGGTAAACAAAATTTCTTCAAATAATATAAGGTAGTTTGACAGTGGGACGTTATTCACATTTCTCACGCATAAAAGATAGTTGAGATAATTTAATACTAGGAGTTTCTGGCCCTTTTGCACATTGTAAAATTTGAGTAAGAAGTACATAATAGAATATTCAAAAAAATGCAAAAGGAATCACCATTTATTCCAGTTTACTGACCCTCAGCAATGTGGGTCTCTCAGTATATTGTTGAAAGGGAGACATGACCCGTCCGATATCCTCAGTTATAGAAAGATAAGAATATGGAGTAGGGTCGTTAAAAAGGATTTAAATGAATGGAATATTCATTTTGTCTGGCAAGAACTAGTGAGTTTGGTTCTTCCTTATCCAATACTAAAATCAACCAGCAAAGCTAGCACTTATTATTCTCTGTCCAACTTGGCAACTTAGGCCCCTAATGCCATAGTCAAAGGGGCTTTTCTACAGTTCATGTATCAACACTTGGTAGCTTTTGTTGATTGGTTGTGCCCTACTTAGAGAATACATTATTTGTTGTTTTGCTTTAGTGTAGGGCATGGTGGTCTGGTTTTGATCAATTTACCAAAGTTGAACTGCATTGTGCATAATATAACTTCAGATCGACCCTTACTTCAATGTTAAGAAACATTGATAAAACCAACATTATGCCACTAACTAACATATTTGAGTTACAGTCTCAGCATTGTGTGTGATCCAATAAAACAAACTGACTACGACATGTGGTGTCCTGTAACAATTACAATGAAAATTCTTCCATGAAAAATGGACATGCATCAACATTCATCGGATTTAAGGAAATATAAGGGAGTAGACAATGTGGAGAATTGATGCAGATTACTAGGAGAAATGTTTACAGGGAAAATGCAGATATATACACTAGGAGGACTGGTCAAAACGAAGTTCCCTCAATGATGAGAATTTTGGAAAAAAAAAAACATAGAATCAAATAAATTAGATGGAGAGATTGTTAAAAGAAGGGCATTTTTGGGAACGTGGGTGTGGAATCTATTGGTATGTGTTCATGATCATGCACTTCCCACCTCTAGAAGCCTTAAAAGAAGCTGTAGGTAGAGCTTTATCAAATTTCACAACATTTGCCATCTTTGGAATCCTTTCTCAGTTTTAAAAATATATACCTAAATATAATTTTCGGTCTTTCTTTTTTTGTGATTCCATTGTTCTAGGAGGAGGCTAAGTGAAGAATATAAAAAAGAACATCCTTAGCCTTCCACCCAGCTGCCCCAAATCCCCTCGATTTGCGAGACTTTAGCGAGTATATAAACCACACCAACCCACAACCAAAAATCACAAATCCCTCACACATTTTCTCCTCCTTCTAGTCTTCTGTTTCAACTCAAGGTGAGGACTTCCCCCTGTTTCATTGCCTATTCTTGCAGTTCCTTCACCACCACAAGTTGCACTTATCCGTGTAAAACAATTATTCCGTGCTATTTCTTTGTAAGATATCTAATGGCTTTTTTTCAGTCATGATGGAATTTATCTCTGTCCATATATGCTTCATGCACTAGTCTTGTAATTTCACATGTAGGGCATGTTATAGCTAGGTGATGCAAACGACCGGGAGTTTAAAAGAGGTGAAGTCTGCCACTATAAGTCAAAAGTACGTAGAAATATATTTTCAGCAGTGCTCTCAGGAGTGCCAGCTCTATGTATTCTGTAGAAGATTAGCAAGATGGGCATGAACAGCTCCATGTCTTCTGTAGAACATTAGCAAGAGGGGCATGAACTTTTTCTTTTCTCCTCTGTTACCGTGTATATCTCAATAGTCTATTATACGCAAACATTAATTGTGTGTCAGGCACATATTGGCCTTAGTAGGTTATTCCAATAGGTTGTACATTTTGTATCATGTGCTGTACACTGCTTTACTTAGAAATACACATATAATACGTGATGTACAACATTCAATCGCACATGAAAACTATTTATAGACTAAACCTAGCATGTCCTTAACTAGACAAAAAACTATGGGTTTTGAAACAGGAAAAATGAGCAGGCCAGGAGATTGGAACTGCAGGTCATGCCAACACCTCAACTTCCAGAGGAGAGACTCGTGCCAACGATGCGGAGATCCGAGGAGCGGAGACCGAGGCAATTTCGGAGGCTTCGGTGGTGGAAGGGGGGATACCACCTTCGGGTTCACGGGCCCCGACGTGAGGCCCGGCGACTGGTACTGCAACATTGGCAACTGCGGAGCGCACAACTTTGCTAGCCGCTCTAGCTGCTTCAAGTGTGGCGCGTTTAAGGATGACTCGTCCGGTGGCTTTGACAGTGACTTGTCTCGAGGACGAGGTTTCGGCTTTGGTGGTAGCATGGGTGGCGGCAGCGGCGGCGGTAGCAGTCGTTCTGGTTGGAAATCCGGTGACTGGATTTGCAGCAGGTACTTAATTTTTTTTTTAAGAATAACAGAATATAAGTTTATATATTGGAGGCTTTGGATAAAATTCTATTTCTTGCTTCCTAAGAAATGTAAATTCAACCGTACAAAAATTGCTAAAACATCATATATGATTTAGACCAAGTAAATGTTCCAACACTTACACGTGCACGTGCTTTTAGGTTGGCACGTGCACGTAAATATGCAGCCATGAGAATATCATGTAGAAAAGAAGAAGAAAGAATTATCTTGTGTATCGGTTTTTGAACGTACTTATTTTCACCACAAGATTGATACTAGTCCTCATTCTCTTCGATTTTTTGTTTTAAGTAGGTCAGGGTGCAACGAGCACAACTTTGCTAGCCGTATGGAATGCTTCAGATGCAATGCACCAAGGGACTCTGGTAGCAAGTCTCCATATTCGTCGTAGATTCTCCAAATTTTCAGTAAGTTCGTATTTTTGAGACTCTCAACATGAATAATTTGATCGATAAAAGCTTCCGTTTCGACGAGAAAATATCAAAAGAGTGAAATGTTCCCGTTTTCTAGGCAATTGAAAACAATATATGAAACCTTCATACAATCAATCAACGGAAACCATCTAAACTTGATCTTGAGGTTTTTTAAGCCAACCAAAATAGTCTTTTAAACGATACTTTTACCAATGAATGACTTGGTTATATGGTATCACTCCTGTGTGACCAAAAATGAGGCATGGTTCGATTTTGCAGGTACTTGCAGTCTAAGGGAGAGAATCAAGAAAAGACCATCTGATGAGTCGATCTTTTTTGCGCTACGCCACCTGCCAATTTATTATTACTTTTATTTTGTTCGTTTTATTTTGATATTCTAGCTAGCTTTTAGCTGGTAGAATTCTAAATTAGCTGAATTATGGCTGAAAGCTCGAGTTCAAGCAGAGCAGAATCATTCATTTTGTGAGCTTTCGTGATATCACATATAGCCATGTAGTCCTGGTGTTTTCGGTTCAATATATCAGTGTGTGCTTTTAGAGGACTTCTAGCATTTCTATTTGCTGCAAATTGTTCGAGCTTTGCACAACTCTCTCTCTCTCTCTCTCTCTCTCTCTCTCTCTCTATGGCGCATCAACGTGCTACGCATAGTGAGTAAGCCTTTATTAAGTTACAAAAATATCGTCACCAGAAATAATACGCTTTACAAAAATTAGCCATAAACGACTTGCGAACCAGATTTTCACTTTCCTTGAATACACGTACTACGTGAATTTTGTAAGCGGTCCAACTGTCGATTAGAGTTTCGATGAGTTACTTTCTGCTATTAATTAAAACTATAATCAAGCATTGCACATCCATCTGCAAAAGCAATTAAAGGTGGGTTTGATGGACCATGACCTTTTGGTTAAACCTATGCAATGGCATGAATAAATATGACATCTAAAGAGCACCTACAAGTACTTTCCGTAGATTACGTTGTGCCCGCAGATAAGCAGATCATATCTCCAAAAGATGAGCTATTCCAAAGATTAGACTAAAATGCCTTGCTTTACATAGGGGGGGAAATTATGTACATATGATATGATTCGAAACTCCATCTTTTGTGCCGCATGGAAGAAAATAATCTCCACTTCGTTTAGTGAATGTAACGTGTGATACAACTCAAAACGACATGATTTATCCCTACAAAGACGAAGTAATTAATCAAAAATGATGGATTATCTAGTGAACCGCATCTCAGATTTTCTCCATCTACCTGAAGATGCTGAGATACAATCACATCAACACAATATATAAGACTTATGAGCCTCTCCCCTCATTGCAAATGTGTTTTGAGTTGGATGCTTTTAAACTGAATACTTATTTGCAAATGCTCTAATCTATCCACTCCTTTCTCTATATTGTATGCAAAAGTACCGGATGAAGTTAAATGGTTAAACTTTTTTCCCCTTAGAATACCTTTTCTCTAATCCAAGGTTTTGTTAGATTGAGGGTGCTTTTTACTTTGAGTATTTGGTGTGTTTGAAACACAATTCAGTTTTTGTTTTCAGAAAAACCAAAACCAAAACCTTTTGAATTTTCTTTTTTTACAAAACTGATGGGTTGTTTGATACATTTTTGCATAATTGGTTTTTACCTTTGATTTTTTTTTTCTATTTTCTCTCTCTTCTATTTTCTTTCATTTTCCAATCCTTGAGAGCTTTCTGAGCTCTTATGTTCAACAACAAGAAGCGCCCCCCCCGCGACCACGACCAACACATCTTCTCTGCCGTTGTTCAACTACTTCTATGGTAGTAACACACAAGCTTGCGAATTATGGCTTCATTGGTTTGATTGGGTGAATGGTTTGATTGGGTGAATGGTTTGATTGATTTGGAATTTATCGACGCAAATCAAAGATACTAGGGCTAATTGATGGATGAAACCTTTTGGTGGTGTTTGTTACAGAAATAATGGTGGTCGGTGTGATGGTGATTTCGATTTAGAGGAGTGGTGGTGCCGTGGTGGTGACCGATGTTAGAGGGTTTTGGTGTTCAGTAGTATTGGTCAGTGGTGATTGTGGTCATCAGTGGCTATTGTGGTTGGCGGTGTTCGTGGGAGTTGGTCACCGGTGGTGGCGGTGACGGTTAGTGGCTATAGTGGTTGGCGGTGTTGGCAAGTTTCGTGTTCGGGTGTGTTGATTAGTGGTGGTGGCAGATCGATAGTCAATGGCTGTGGTGGTTAATAGTGTTTGTAGTTTGGCGTTCGGGGGTGTTGGTCATTGGTGCTGGTGGCGGTCAATGGGTATGGTGGTTGACAATGTTGGTGTTTTGTTGTTCTTGGGTGATAGGTGTTGGTGATAATGATTAAAGGGAAGAAAATACATAAAATGCTTCCAACAAAAGTTGAAAGTTAGATCTAAAAAAAAAAAACTCTAAAAATTGAAAACTCCAAAATGGAGTTTTTAAAAATAGTCTCATTTTGAAATTTGGTTTATAAAACTAAAGAAAATAAATAAATAAATAAAATTGCTTGTCAAACGCTAATATTTTTTCAATTTTCAAAACTGAAAACAAAAACTGTTTCAAACGCTTAAACCAAAACCTCTTTGAGTTTTCTTTTTTTACAAAACTGATGGGTTGTTTGATAGCAGTTTTGTGCAATTGATTTTTACTTTTGTTTTGTTATGCCCCCCCCCCCCCCCCCCCCCCCCCCCCCCCCCCCTCCTTTTGTTTTTCCCTCTCTTCTCTTTTCTTTCATTTCCACGTACTTGAAAGCTTCTTTTGAGCTCCTATGTTTGGCAACTAGAAGCGCCCCACCACAACCAACACATCTCCTCTGCCACCATCCAACTACTGCTATGGCAGTAACACACTAGCATGCCAATTAGGACTTAATTGGTTTGATTGGGTTTATGTGTTTGATTGGCTTAGAATTTACCTCCGCAAATTAAAGATACTTGAATCATGTATTAAAAAGAATTGAAAATTGGTCGATATGACACAAAACAGAGATATACACAAAGGCTATACTCTTATGGTTTCAAAATAATAAACAAAAGTCATTAGACATTGATATTTGATATTATCCTCGTAATATTGGAAGCTCTGATGATTGTTTTCAAGATTTTCATGTGCGTTCACGTAACAAACTCAAGATTTTGCTACTAAAATTGGCTAAATTAATGTAAAATATGAAGAGAAATCCGGTTCAGAGAGGAAGATAATTGGGTCAGTTGATAAGATTATCCCCACTACATTTGTTTTTCTTCGTGTTTTAGCCAATACAACTAAAATATTCAATTTGTATAGAAGTGCAAAAAAAAAAAAAAAAAAAATTCACTTCTGGGAATTTGAAAGGTGTAACTAAAACCTGATGTGCACCTCACATGTCACAAATGATTTTTGAAAGAATAACCTTCGCTTGGTGAATTCCTTTGGCATGGGATTCTGACTTTGATTTCAAAATTTTCGTTGAAGCCTTTGTTACATTTCGTCCCCTCTAAAGAGGCTCCTTATGGTAGCAATGAAGTGAAGAAAGCGCTTGTGAAAGATCTCCCAGTCTTCCCAAGTGGATTCCTTCTCTGGCATATTATACCGAGAACCAGGACTTGAGGGATTGCAGATTGTCCCCATTCAGCAATTCAATAACTTAATTGGTTCCATGAGTAGTTTTCCCTTAAGATAAAGGGGTGGAAGGTCGGTGATGGGGGTGGCATGGTTTCCAACTTTGAGCTTGAGAAGGGGGTGTGGGGGTAGCGGAGGGGGGGGGGGGGGGGGGTGTTGAGATCGAGCCTATGAGCTGCAGGGCCAATTTTCTCAGTAATTTTAAAAGATTGAGGTTGTATTATGTGATCAAACTCATTTGCTTGCATAGTTGTTGTGATATTCCACATCAGATGTGTGATAGTATAAGATCGTCTTTGTAAGACCTTACCTATGATATTAAAAATACCTACTTGGTTAGTCCTTTCGAAGGAGACACTGCTCTATGATAGGACCGTAAGCGGGGTCGTTATAAAAGATATCAGAGCTGACTCATGAAAGTTTAAGCTGACTATACAGTCGGGTTGCCGATAGTTGGAGGGAAACAAATGCAGACTCATGTATATCCCACGTCAAGATGATGGTTGAGACAACAAAGGGTGAGCCGAGTTTTACACATTGGCTAAAGATGATGATTCTAAGCTTTGTGTGATCAAACCTTTGCAAGGATGCTAAGGCATAAGGAGGGGAGAATGTGATATCCCAGATTCAATGTGAGAAACTTTGTGAATAACTCTATAAGACCCTACTCATGAACTCATAATCCTTACTTGGCTAGCTCTTTTTTAAGGAGACATTGTCTATGGTGGGGCTATACACTGGATCGTTACAATTTTAGCTCTAAGTAGACCCAATTCGCCACATTAAAGCTTCTTTTAATTCTTTTGGGATTGGCATAAAGCTTCATTTTGGATTTTACCAACCTCAATACATTCTTACAATCGCAGAAGTAGTTTTTCACATCTCCTAGTGCGAGTAGTTTCTGGTAAATGAAGAGCTAGAACTCAAGAGCATATCAATAAATTGCCTCGGAATGGGTGGATTGAGTGAATTTGGGAATCGGTGCTATCCCCACATAAGCAAATTGCTTTCAAGACATTAATTTATCCTTTTAGTCTGGCGATCACTTTGCGGGTGATAAGATGTCCTAAGGCTAAATTTAATATCTAGGAAAGTGAGAGTTTCTGCTAGAATTGGCTGGGGAAACCATTGAAGCGGTCAGTAATTATTAACTCAGGTAGGTCATGAAGTTTCAAGATCTTGTCAAAATAAAGTTGTTCCAGGTCTGGTGTTCTATAAGGGTGTAAGTACAACAAACCAACTTCGTTTGAGTTAATATTTTATTTTCCATTCTTATATGCGCCTTAATGTATTTTATGTTTACTATCTAGGCATTGACATGTATACAATGGCATAATTAAGTACAAACAAAGCAAACAGTTTTGTAGAAGAAAAGGAGCCTATGACCTAGGGCATTAATATCATGTCTTGTACGATGTTGACGTGCTTGTACGCCCGTCGGCTCCAACTTTGTTCGTATCTCTTGTTTTATAACGTACTAGTTTGAGCAAATTGCAATGCAAAATATTTTGTTTCCCATGGCTAAAAAATATTTGTAGTACGCAGGGAAATATCATAAATAAAGGCACATAAATTTTCAAAGTAATCGAGATGACAAGGGAGATAGCATGACAAAATTGCTAGGGCGATAACATGGACTACAATCTCCACCAAGACGGCCAATAGAACTTGGTTCCATCCAAAGTATATATATGGCAAATTTTTCTTCACATTAACTCTTTAGTCACTACACACATATACTTCAATTAAAATAGTTGTTAACGCCTTTTCCCTCCTAAGATCATGCCGTTAGGTTAATCTCCAACCTTTACTGAAAAAATGTTTTCCTATGCGCTGGTTAGGCAAAAATAGATAAAAAAAAAAAATGTCAAATAAATAAAGACACAATTCTAATTTCTGGCATGTTATCCTACTTGTGGAGAAGCTTGCTTTTTTCTTAACTAGATATGTTTTATTTTAACTTGATAAAGAAAGTCACATAGTAAAGCATAAGAATAATATTTTCACCCGCTTATGTGTTATTCCATCACCTTTTAGTAAACTTATCACATGCCAACAAAAGTCTAGCTACATCAATAAGTTATAGGTAGTTCACATTGGATTCCCAAGCTTTTAAGTTAACATCTTTAATGGATTCCTCTCATTGACCTCAATAGACAGGCTAAACTAAAGATTGTTGGTCAAAAAGTAACCAAAGATCCATTAATGTCTCTTACTACACTCCATTATTCAGCTTTTAGCAAGATTCTTGTCTAGCTTTAAGCAGGCTTTATGTTATCTCATGTAGTTTACAAAGATGGTAGTATTAGTCAAGTACTTTCTTTATCATCGTGCCACCAGGGGTCCAACTTGCTGGAAACAGCTGCTTGTTTTATGCCATTTACCAATAGTTAATGACCAACATTTTATGACAATTCAAAGTGGTTTTTGATAAAGCAAAAAATTGAGTGAAATATATACACAATATTATTAACATAACAGATTATGGTTTGAATGAGTATTTTTCGGTTTGATTATCAGTTACTCTCAGCCAATTAGAGAATGCGCTTTTAGAAAGAGCCATCCTCACCACCTTGAAAACATTTTCAGCCCGATTACCGGTTCTTTCATGATTAATCTTTAACACCAATTTGTTCCGGTAAACTATCTGTATTTAATCTTTCCCAACAATTTTGTCATCCACTAAAAGTTTAGTTCCAATGGCCTTTAACAACAATCATATCTCCCTAGTCTTGACTAATACTAATGCTTTGGCAATGATTAATTGCATGATATTGAAATTCTATCACACTGGAGGTCACCAAATTCTTTCGCAATGGACAAGCTTCTGTTCTTGATCTTCGCTGCTCTCGGTTCCTGCAATCGTTTTGTATTTTCACACTCTCAATATCAAATTAACAAACTTGCCGATACTCTAACAAATCTACCTCCAACTCATGGTTCAAATTTGCACAACTGAGATATTGTCTCTTCTCTTTTTATGAGAAACACTAGGAATATTCACTCACTTGTGCCAATGCTCTCAATTTTAACAGAACATGTCATATGACACACTCTTCGTCGCCTTGAAAGAAGAACTTGAACAACTTTAATCATTGTCCAATGTGAGATGGTCCCAAAAGCCATCAACATGATGGGAAGTTATTGGATTAAGTCCAATAACTTGAAGTCCTAAAAACCAACTGTACAGTAGATGATGGTAACAACAATGGCCTTTAATTCACTCCTCATTGAAAGCGCAAAATGGCTCAAACTTTATGGAACTTATTCCCATCTCTTTTTTGGGGCAAAGCTGTCTCAATCTTTTCTCGGGTCAGGTTGACCATGGAGATTAGCAAGTGAATGCTTTAATGGAGTAATAAAGGGGTTAAAGAGGACACCAAAGCTTCCACCTTTACTAACAACACTAAAGGTCAAAAAACCATGACAAGTTGCAATACATAGTCTATCTTGTCGCTTACACTCCAAAGTTCAAATTGCTATACTACATTGAGTGGTCTAATATCAATGGTTCTACCAATTAAGATCGTTGGTTGTATAGTATAATAATCTCCTGTCTTCCTTAGCCTTTTCTACTATCGCATTATCCCGCTACCATCTACCAGTTCTAAATGGTCGGGACCATTGATTTAGAACCATGTAATATGAAGTTTGTCATACTTTGTTAACATGAATATATTCTGCAAGGACTGTATTGGCAATAAATATTTCTATATGTATCCATATATGTAGGTGTAGACACCCATTTTTGTAGTCATTTTCATTTGTATAGTTATTGAGCTTATTATTAATTAAAGTTTATTATGATGAGTTAGACCTAATAATATAGTCCAGTAGTCCCGTCCAGTCAACAGTTGAGCTCTGTTCAGTCCTATTTAGGCGAGTCTAGCCTGCTTGTTCAAGGTTATGATTTACTTAGACAATTTTGGAAATTATTTGTGATCTATACTTGACTTAATCATTGATTTACATGAAGCGTGGAGAGAATTTCTGAATTGGTACATCACATCACATCTAATAGAATTAGAAATAATTACTGAATTATGGGCAGATATTGTCTCAAAATTCAGGGAAAAAATTAATATTATCTGATAAATCGGCCGGTTTTCGACAAATCAATTAGTTAGAATTTTTTGTCTTATCATCTAATCACATGTTGATATGGTCATGTTTATCATTTCTAGTACCCCCAAACTTCTATAAATAGGGCCCTTGGCCTACTTTTTCAGGGATAAGCTTTTTCTCCTTAGAGCTTTTATACCATTTATCCTAAAAGTGATATATCATCTCTTAAGAAAAATTAGGGCTTTATATCTCACTCATATATTTTCGAGTCACTTGTATCGTGGATCCTTCACAAAGCATTCCCAAGTCTTCTAGGCAAGCAGACTCGCGAGGTACATTTTATTACTTTTTAGACTAGTTCATGATATAATGGTCTAGAATAATTCCCTTTCCCGTGACCACATTTTCATTTCAAAAACTACAAAAATGAAGTATTTTCATTAGTTTGAGTCTAAGAGAAAGTGTAGGTCGCTTCACATAGGGTCCGAGTCGAACTACGATATTTTTTATTCTGGTTAGTCCCATCACATACGTAAGCCATTCGAGTCCCGACGTTGAGTTCAAGTCAATAATAAAGAAATCAATTTAGGATTTGTTTTAATGCATGTAGAAAATACGTGTTAAAATGTCAAAAACCAATAAAAATGAAATAGAGACCAAAAGGGTATGGGGAGTGCCTAACACCTTCCTGTTGTATAACTTAGTCCCAGAATACATTTTTTTTTATTTTCAATTGATTAGTAGTTTTTTGGACATTTTAGAGTCATTTTCATGTTTTTCTTGTTTTTTGTTTTCAATTAAATAAGATGGCGACTCCCTATATTTTTTCGAGGCGGTTCGCCATAGTGACGACTCCACAGGAGATCAGAAAATTAAGAGGACTAGAGTTGAAAATTTTTCTATTAATTTTTTGGCCTTTATATTTCTTTGTACAATGTGTTATAAATGTGGTAATTCACTACAAGAAAATAGGTTTTTAGTGACGGAAATTTCCGTCACTAAAAATGCAATTTCCGTCACAAAAAATTTTAGTGACGGAAAATTCCGTCACACGATTCCGTAGCGTAAAATCTCGTCACTAAAAAGTTAGTGACGGAAATTAATGATTCCGTCACGTACATAAGCGACGGAATAGAGACATTTAGTGACGGAAAATTTCCGTCACTAAAAGTATTTTATATTTCAAAAAACATTATTTTGTTCTTTAAAAAATTTTGTATAAAATAATTGGTGACGAAAAATTCCATCACATGAAGGGTAAATATTCTGTCAGTAATTCATTTTTTACAAAAAATTTCGTCACTACTTTTGGTTTGCAAATTTTATCAATGTTTTGTGCATTTAGCGACAAATCATAATCGTTGCTAAAATTATAAAACAAAAGAAGTATAGTTCTGCCTCTTTTTTTCATTTCCCATTTTTCTCAAACCTGTATATAACAAATCCATCAACTCATCAAGCACACAAAATCCATTACCACATCAAGTTCCACAAAATCCATTAACACAAACTCCACAAAACCCATTACCACATCAAACTCTACAAATTCCATCAACATAAACTCCACAAATCCACAAACACATAAAATACCAAGTCAAACATAAATCCTAAACTATCATAAAGTAACGATCATCCTTGAACATAAAAGTAGGTTAATGTTTGAACATATCAAATTAAAGAGAGGGGACTAGTTGGTCACTCAATTTCTGTCCTCATCAAGGTCATACTCCTCGTTGGCATCCAAACCATCCATGACATCATCATCCTCAGTATTTCTGGACGGCTGCACAATTAGATAAAAGATAAATTTAACTAACAAGTACTAAAAATTCATATCTTAATTCATTCTTTAAGCAAGCACCCTATGTTCCCTCGATTAATCTATGAAGGATCACATAACTTCAAACAAGCGTAGCATGCATTGACAAACCAACAATAGACTTTTAATCAATGAATTCTATGTACAGAAAACTATAACATAGTTTTTGCTTTCTAAATCTCATATGTTATTTTTATTTTATAGTATATGTCAAATGGCAACTTCTACTACAAAACCGATTGCATAAATTTTTGGAGAAGTCTTTCCATCAAAACTGAAACTACAAATGCTAGTCTATGATTCATATAAAAAACGTCAGAAAAATAACAAATGGCTGCCACTCTCTTGTGCAATGCACCTAATGCAGTTGTTCCTATCTCTCAACCTTGCTCCAAAACTAAGGTTGTCCACAACCACAGAACTAGAAGAACATTTGTAAACATAAGAGAATAAAGCAACACCAAACCAATTAACAGTGGGTGCTTGAATCTGATTGCTCCCAGACAAATGCCAAGGGATATACTTCTGTCTCTCATCATTTATAACCACGGAAATGAAACATCAGAAACAATAACAGAACAATGTTTATGGCAGGAATTTGGTAACAATTTATGCACTCAATTGTCTAACCTGTAAATTGTGGTGCAACAGTTCCAAGAGTGACCTTGGAAAACTTTAAGGAAGACAATATAACCGGTCTATATTGCTTAAAAATTGGCTCCATATTAGCCTTTATAAGCTCTGATGCTGCCTACAAACATCCAACTTAGAGTCATACTCCGAAAGCAACAGGACACTATCTGTAGCACCCACAGAGTAAATGAGTATTCAATAGAAACTAAAAGCAGTTCTATAAAACCTCATGAACAAAGGGTATTCAATTGACCTTTATCCAAGCTTATATAGATTTTCTCAGGTCCAAAATATACCTCAATTTGGTTCTGCAACGATCGAACATAATTAATAATAACGTCCAGCCATTCCCATTGTCTGCAAATCAGCAGAAAGATCATGGCAATGATGATAACCGCAAAGGTAGTGTCTGCCAAAAATTAATGCTTAACCACGCCATAGTCGTCGCAAGAAGGTTAATGATTTTGTTGTGGATGTTGATAAACCTTGTTTAGTGACATGTAAAGCATGATAACCACAAGAAAGAGTGGATTTAGAATTATTTCAAAAAGAAAGAGGATAAACAAAAATATGTACTGATCAAGAAAAACAATACTAAGATGAGAAAAGAAAGATGGAATATGGAATTTTGAAAGAAGTTAGAAACATAGGTACCTTGTAACATCCAAGAACCCAGGTCTTGTAGGCTTCTCAACTTTTCATTTATCTTCTCCCTCCTTAACTGATTACACAAAAGCACTTAATCTTAGACAAACAGTGGAAGAAAAGGTATCATAACCATTAAAATACATCTTCTTTTCTGAGAAGTGAATTCGATTTTTCCCCCCTTCAAAATTAGGGTAGAGGATGAGAACTTTAAAAACAAAACTGTGCATCTAATTTATGAAAGAGGACAAAACAATATTTTAACTAATTAGTTACCCTTTCTGCCAAGCTATGACACTATCTGTAGCACCCACAGAGCAAATGGGTATTCAATAGAAATTAAAAGTAGTTATGTATAACCTCGTCAACAAAGGGCCAGATCTTTGTAAGCTTTAGGTTTAGCCATTTCAACTGAAAAATACACACAGACAACGACATCGGTCCCCTTGTAAAGATATGCCTAGGCAAATACAGTGTGAGGGTAAAGATAGAGAATAATTAAACAAGGATATCATTCAACTTTTAAGACAAAAGTTTCAGTACAGAAAACAATTTACAGATGGCATAAATTCTGGTGAAACAATGAGTCATGACCGATGGCATAAATTATATGTATAGAAATCAAATGCCACAATACCCAATCTATGTACAGAAATTCTATGTACAGAAATCAAATGATGTATAGATCAAGACAATTATACTGCAATTGGGGAAAATAACACATGAACTCACCTCGATCGACCAAGATTTGCGAAATGGAGGCGCGGGATCAGGGAGGCAGCGACAATATAGCAAGCAATCGCGGCAGAAATGGGCACGTTACCGGCGGCAGCCAAGCGGACAACGACCTGTCGGTGAGAGACGAGCAGCAACAGCAGCCACGAGCAGTAACGGTAGCCACGAGCGCAGGGAGTTCAACGAAGTGATTGGATCTGGGATCTCCGAGTCATTTTTGGTTGGGATAGTGAAATTGATCGATGCATATAGAGGGAACGAAGTTCTTGAAGGCGCCGGCGGTGAGAGATGCCGGTAGGAAGGCGCCGACAGTGAGAGATGCCGACGGGAAGGTGCCGGCTGTGAGAGCTTGGGGGGAGGGGACGGCAGTGAGAGATCTGATCTAGAAGGGAATGAAAGGAAAAAAAAACCCATTATTCTAGTGTTAATTCTTTTTCAAAAACTCAAAATAAGTTTTTAAAAACAATTCGTCGCTAAAACTTCTAGTGACAGAAGATTTGGTCGCTAAGCTTAACATTTTTTTCACATCTTAGGGTTCGTTTGACAAATTTTTTTTTTTGGTTTTCAGTTTTTAAAGAGCAGCTTAATTTTTTTTTTTATAAAAACAAGTGGGTGTTTGATAACCCCTTTTTTTTTGAGGTTTTTTTTTTTGTGTTTGGTAACCCTTTTTATTTTGACTTTTTTTTTTTTGTGGTTTGCGGTGGCGGTGGTGGGGTGTAGCGGTGGTGGCCGGTGGTGGTGGTGGTGGCCGGCGGCCGGTAGTGGTCGCCGGCGGCCGGCAGTCTCCGGCGGTGGTCGCCGGTAGTCGCCGGCGGCCGGAGGTGGCTGCCGGTGGCCGGAGGTGTTTGCCGGCGGCTGGCGGTGGTCGCCTGAGGTGGCTGCCGGCGGTGGGAGGGTGGTGGTGGTCTAAGAAAAAAAAACCAAAACTGAAAAAAAAAAACAGTTTCAGGAGTTTTTTTTTACTCTTCAGTTTAAAAACTGGTTTTTAAACTGAAAAAAAAATGGTTACCAACAACCCTTTTTTTCAGTTTTTAAAAACTGGAAAAAAAAGGGAAATTTTTTTTCTCAAACCTAGCCTTAACATCGGTAAGTTGGGTGACGGAATTTCTGTGACGGAGTCATATTCCGTCACTAAAAACCTATTTTCTTGTAGTGATTGTGCTCTTATTTCGTGCCTCACACACGCTCATGCTTGTCCTTAACCCAGCCATTCTTCGGTAACAGTTGAAACCCTTGAACTTCGTAGCTGTTAGGCAAATTCGATTGTAGCCTCAAGTCCAAGGCCTCATACTAAAGGAACTTCCTAGTTTCTTGGTGCATCAAACGACTTGAACATGTACAGGTGATCACCGATTATTAACTACATGAGTTACGGGTATGAGATATATTGTATAAGTCGAATTGAGGGAGTGAACTTAGACCAACGTTGAGAGAAAAACCACGCACTCGAACCATTTCAGTATTTTACCCCTTTTTGGGATAACATCAGTCTTGGCCTATATCATATTGGCAGGGAAACCAACCAATATTCTATAAGCTAGCTTGTAATCTCGCAAAAAAAGGGAAAACTCTGACTAACCGGCCTGTTTGCCGACCTAGTAACCGGACGATTAGCCAATAAATGTTATTGCTTGCAAGTTCAATTGGGCTGGTTTATACCCTAAAGCCACTGACCAACCGACCTTTTTACCCCTTGGGTAACCAGACGGTTAGTCAAAATCCTGACCTTCCCAATTTTTTTTTCAGATTCTGAACTTCTAAGCAGTGACCAACTGCCTAGTTAACCCACCACATTACCGGATGGTTAGTCAGAACCCTAACCTTCCCTGAGCTTTTTAGAAATCCAAAATCAATCCACTGACCAACCAGCCGGTTAACCCACTAGGTTACCAAACTGTTAGTTAGAACTTTGACTATCCAAAATAATTCATCTTCCCAAACACTAAACCTACTGACCAACCGACCGATTAACCCACTAAATAACCGGATGGTTAGTCATCACCATTACTACTCCATAATTTTTAAGCAATCCGAAAAACCCACTAACAAATCGGGCAGTTAAACACCTTAATTATCAGACGATTAGTCAGAGGTCCAGCAAATAATCACCTCCCTATCCCCCACGGGGTATAAGCCTGCCAGTTTTATGTGTAATTCGCATGGTTAAATTTTCAAAATTCTTCATACTGCTAAGGCTAAAAGACGTTTGTATCGAGATTCATCCGGACAACTGACTTAGAGCCAATGCCAAGGGAATCGAAAACCTCAAGAAAATTAGAAAGAGGGTACACGAGGATGAGTCTAAGGTTGAGAAGACTGATGATAAGAAGAAGGCCGTGTTCGAATGGCAGTATGAATCTGAAGATGAGGAAGGAAAACCCGCAGCCCTGAATGAAATGATAAACTGGCTGCACTCGAGTCCCAGATTGCCCGAATAAGAAGAGCAGATGACTCGCTAGACCTCGGTGCAATTCATCCTGAACCCAGATGACCGATTGTCGCCCAAATTCAAGATGCCTGATATGGAAAAGTTTGATGGGACCATAGATCCTAAAATCCATATCTCCTGCCGTATCTCACCGCCTAATTTTACCGAAACGGCGGCGCACGAGCAGGTAAAGACTTAGGCAAAGTCGACTCGTCGGCCTCGTTCTGTTTGTCCTGAATCTGTATTCCTATCATCTCCCGCTCGCTAACCCCGGCACTCCTGTCGTCTCTCAACTCTTGATATTGGCGATTTGGCCAAAAAGATGGGGTGCGCGTAGGTATCGACTTAGGGCGAGCCGACTCGTCGGCCTCGTTCAGCATGCTTGAAATTTTGGCCCCACCCGCTCCGGCTTGCTCGAACCGGCATTCCGGCTGTTCTTCGCCGGTTGATGCCGGTGAGTGCTCGAATCCGGTGTCATGCGATTGGATGAGGAGTTGGGGACACTGGTCACGCCGTCGTCGTTCAGCTTTTGTTGCTGGTGGTGTTGCTGGAGCCATCGGTCTTTGAGGTGTGCTAGCGAGACGTAGTTGGAGGGGAGCGATGGATGCTTTTTCTCCTCAGGGCCTTCCATTGTCATTTCAAGCTTCTAAACCACAAAGATCAGCTCCACCTGCTAGATATTACATGCTTATGGCAGTATCTTAGCGACAAAATGATGCGTAAACAAGCATATAGAAGCGCATACAATGTGTACTTATATACAAGGGCATAAATGTCTTTTTATGTCCAGCCGTTAACACCGTTAAAGAAAGTTAGATTTTAGGAGTGGAGTGTAATTTACAAAGATAGGCGGGTCCATGTGTAATTTATGGCAAACCTCAGGGGTGCCGTGAGTAATTAACCCTAGTTTCTATTTATGGGATTCTTGACTTTGACCAAAAAAAAAACCTTTGTGTAGCCTGTATGTATGACTATTAGTTTCTTTTTATGGGATTCCTTTGTGTAGCATGTATGTATGACTTTGCTCTATTTGACAATTTTTGTTTTTTGGTTTTTAGTCTTTGGAAAAAAAAAAAAAGCAGCTTAATTTTTTTTTTTTACAAAAACAACTGGGTGTTTGATAACCTTGTTTTTTTGATTTTTTTTTTTGATAACCCAGTTTTTATTTTGTGGTGGTTTGCGGTGGCGGTGGCGGTGGCTGCCGGCGGCCAGCGGTGGTCAATGGCCGCCGACGTGGTCACCGGCAGTCGCCGGCGGTGGTGGCTGCCGACGGTGGGAGTGTGGTGATGGCGGTCTAAAAAAAAAACCAAAACTAAAAAATAACACTCTTTTTTGGAGTTTTTTTTCTTCTTCAGTTTAAAAACTGGTTTTTTTTAAACTGAAGAAGAAAAAAAAATGTTTACCAAACGCGGCTTTTTTTCCAATTTTCGAAACTGAAAAAAAAGTTCCGTCAAACGGGGCCTTAGTTTCTGTTTATGGGATTCTTGACTTTGACCCCAAAAAATGGATTACTGCGTATAAAGCCCCAAACTTTGGGCCTATTTTCCAAGATACCCTATACTTTCTTTTTTTGTTCCCACCACCCCATGCATCTATTTTCATGCTCTAATTTCCAATTGATGGTAAGACCTCAATTTCGTTAGATGTGTGTCAGATTTTTTAGGACAAAAGTGATAATTTGCATCAAATCCTTGTTAGTAGCCATGTGTCGTACTTATCTTTGTTCGCAACCATGTGTTGTACTTATCTTTGTTCGCAGCCATGTGTCGTACTTTCATTCTCTATCATCTTTATGCTTGTCTCGTCCTTTTTCCACAGACACATCGTTGCCACCCCTTTCTCCCAAACGCGCCGTGGCTGCCACCACTATGCGCTACATCAGCCAACCCACAAAAAATTTAGGGGTAGGGTTTAAAAAAGAAAGATCGTCCATCGCCGCTTATGGTGGGTGACACCACGATCACCCAAAAATTGTACTAACCACCTCAACCACTAAACTAGAGGCTAATCACCTTCACCTACTATACTATATCTCGTCTTTCTTTCTTTCATCTCTCATTTATCTCTTAGACGGGTAAATCTACACTAAGGTCTTTGATTGATGGGTTGTGGCTTTTGGTTGTCGTTGACGGTGGTGCGGTCGGCGGTGACGAAGGTTGTAGTTGGTACAATGGAAGCAGTGGGTGTGAAAGATGGTGGTGTGGGCTGTGACGCATCTATGGTGGTGGATAATGGTGGAAGGGGTTACGTGCGGGTGGCGTTGGTGATGGTGGGGTTGCTAGTGACACGCTGGTGTTGGTGGGTAATCGTGGAAGTGGGTGGGATGCAACGATGTTGATGATGGTGGTGCAGCCAGTGATAAAGGTGGTGAAGGATAATATGTTGACAATAGGGCGGACGGTCGACATACGGACAATGCGGACGCAACGACTGTTTACACGATGTTGACATTTATGACGATTGTTCAAATGACACTAGCATCAATGCCGCAACTATTTGGATGATGTTGACGTAGACGCCGTGACCCACAGCTGACGTTGACATAGCCGCCACCGTCCTTCGCCGAAGCCGCAATTGGTGCAGTTTAAAGTCAAAATAAGGCTGATGTAGCGGCCACCTAAGCTTCTACCTGAATTGCCCTTTTTGCCCTAAAAATCTAGCAAAAACCTAAAAAAATAGATGTCTTCACGTCAAATGGTGCATGGAACACAGAAGTAGAAGCGCGGGGTAGTGGGAACCCAAAAATAAATAAAAAGGAGAAACTTAAAATATCATGTGTAAACAAGCCTAAAGTATGAGGCTTTATCGGCAATTAATCCAAAAAAAAATATCTCCAACATTGAGAATGAGCAATGTGTAATTGGTGCTAATATTAAAATGAGACAAGTTTAACAAAACGCCCCTAAACTGTAAATAATTTGACACTATAGTCCAAAAACTTTCATCATAGTCTATATAGACTTCTAACTAACTTACGGGCTGCATCAAAGTCCTTCCGCTAAATCTGTGAAGATTTAGCCATTACTGGCCCCAAAATAAGGACAAAAAGTTCATTTGCAACCCAATCAAATAAAAATAAAAAAAGAAAAAAAATCCAACACATTCTTAATGTTTCATTTCAGCCAATTTAATCCTCTCCTGTTTTAATATTTTTATATAGATGTACCGCATCCCAAAAGATCAACCCCTTTAAATTTGTAATCAAATACCATTTTCAAGATAAATTAACCAACTTTTGTATCCTATATATGAATCTCATTACATTCACACAGACCTATCCGACCATAAACTTATTACAAATAGCAACAATCTTGTAACTAAACAGCTTAAGAACAACGTCGATTTTTTTTTCCTCCATACTACTACGAACAGCAAAAGAAAGGAAGAAACCAAAAACTTAAAGAGAAGAAAATAATAAAGCACAAAAACAAATTAATATAAGAGGAATGTGAAGGACAATGAAAGGAAAAACCCATGGTGTCTCGTTGTCATTTTTTTTTTGGAATAAAAGAAAATGATATGAGAAACATTCTGCGAAATAAGTGACTAGGTTCAAAATAAACAGTTTATGAGCTTATTTCTATTTTAATTCTAAGAGTAGATTAGGACCTTTTTTTTTTCCCCCTTATGTTTCCTTCGGTTTTTTCTCTGCATAATAAATGTTTGGCAACTGTTTTTTATTTATTTGTAATTAATCTTAAAATAAAAAATTTTGGTCCGTCCAACAACCATTCGATTGTTAAAATAGTAAGTTGGTGTTTGACAACCATTTCATATATAATTTTCAGCTTTCAAAAAATCAAATACCTAATTTTGTTATTGTTTTCACGAAAAGTAACGGTATTTTGGTTCTCACATTTAATTATTTATTTACTAATTTTTCTTAATTTCAATTCTCATATCTTTACTGCTCATTGTATATTGCCACATAGTACCGACCACCGCCGAACATTACTACTAACCATCGGGATTACTATTACTTCTATCAGCCGTCGATATTCCTCTCAATCATAGATTGAACAAATGAAAGTTGTTTTTGGATTGAAGCATTTGGTGATAATAAGTAAGGAGATATCATATCTGTGCTTTTTGTTAGATATTGGTGGTGTCATGGTGGTGGCTATGGTAAAAGTGGCGGTGATGGATTTGATTGGCGGTGGCAATTGCAATTGTCGTAGTGGTCAGTTAATTGAAAATGGTGGTGGTAGTTTCAGTGAAAGACCTGGTTGGTAGAGGTAGGTTTGGTGAAATTGGCGGTTATGGGTTTCGTGAAGTGGTAATGGTTGCGGGGTTTGTAAAGACATCAACAATAGTGGTGGTTGGAACCCGTGATATTTTGGTGGTTGTGTTGGGTTGCCAGCGGCAAATTTTGTGATAGTGGCGATTGAGTCGGATTGACCGGTGGCAATGGGTGGCGACATTTGATGGTGGTGGCAATTAATGACAAATTTGTAGAAGAAAGATTAGTAAAGAAAGAAAGGGGAGAATATTAATTTGTCTAAAATGAAAGCTTAAGGACTTGGTAGATATTTTATTTTAGCAGTTAAATTTGAAATGACTGCACCAGATTGGGACCCAAAAATTGCTGAATCTTAACATAGCAAAAGGATTCAGTGGTGTCGGTAAGGTAGCATTTTTTTTATTTTTTATAATAAAAGGTCATTTATTACCATGAGAGCTCAATAAATAGTTTACTTCTATTTTATATAATATAAGTCAACAAATGATCAAGAAATTACAACATGCTCGTAAACTTGCAGCACTGTAAATGGGATTTTCCAATTAAGGCATAGCTGTTGGTTTTCCATAGTCGGCACTATCTTCCTCCAGCTCAAAACTCTATAGAGAATCCACAATTCAATCTTAGCTATTAGTCCATCAACTTCCTTCTTTTTGCCTGTCACAACCAAAGCTAATTTGCTCAAAGAGGCTCTGAAACTTTTATCTATAAACTTGTTGCTGGCATATTATAATAATTGTGACCAAGTTCTAAATGTATGCCTGATTCTAAACTTGTTCAACACTTTAGCCGATATCTCTTGTACAACAGGGCAAGCCAGGAGCAAATGCTTAAAGGTTTCTCGATGCTAAGAGCATAAGTTGCATTTACCCTCATTCACTACACTCAATGCCTTTAAGTTTTCGTTTGTTCTCAGTTTTGCTTACAGAGCATCCATAGGATAAATGCACACTTAGGAATGTGCCCAGGGAACCAAATAAATTTCCACCATGTAGTTTTGCTTTGTGATTTTTGATAGTGTTCCAAGCAGAGCTTATACTAAATTTTCCATTAGCCTGATGTATTAATTTAACTTGATCCATTTCAGCTGTATTGATTCCGAGATGAGCAGATAATTGACAATGTAAGTCTCTAAGATATTGTAATCTTCTAGGAATATTCCATTTATCATTTGATCAAGCTTTATTTTCTTTCATGTTGATTGAACTAGCAGGATCATAGATTATTCTATGTCCAAACTAATGCAAAATAGGCCCTATAGGGAGGCAATTATCAAGCCAAAATCATGTGGTCCTTCCATTCCCAATCTTATATTTGATAGCAAATTGTCGGAGGCTCTTCAGCTTCATAATTTTCCCCCATGTCCAAGATTGATCAGGGGGCTTTAAAGTGCCAAAAAATTATGATATTTAATTTTGTACATGAGACTCCACTTCACTCATAGATATATTTAGAGATAGCTGCCTTTTTCCAGTCTTGAAGCCTTTTCAGTCCAAGTCCACCTTCTCTTTTTGGTAGGCAGACTTCCTCCCAAACTACTTTGCCCCTGTACATTTAACATCTCTTCCATGCCATAAAAACCTTCTTATTTTAGCTTCTGTGGTAGAGATTATCTTCTTAGGTAATATGAAGATAAAACTCCAATAAATCTGCATACTAAAGAGAAAAGATGTTGCCAATTGCATCCTTCCAGCATAAGAGAGGTGTTTCACAGTCCGACTATCAATCCTTTTGGTGACTCTGTCAACGAGGACTTGACAATCACAGTCCAACTATCAATCCTTTTGGTGACTCTGTCAACTAAGACTTGACAATCAAAGACCTTTAGGCTAGGTTTGAGAAAAAAAATTTCCTCTTTTTTTTTCAGTTTTTAAAAACTGAAAAAAAAAGGGGCGTTTGGTAACCATTTTTTTTTCAGTTTTTTTTAAACTGAAGAGTAAAAAAAAAAACTCCAGAAACTGGTTTTTTTTTATTCAGTTTTGGTTTTTTTTTCTTAGACCACCCCCACCACCCTCCCACCGCCGGGAGCCACCTCAGGCGACCACCGCCGGAGACTGCCGGCAACCACCTCCGGCAGCCGGCGACCACCCCCGGCCGCCGGCGAACACCTCCGGCCACCGACAACCACCACTGGCAACCACCACCGGAGACTGCCGGCCGTCGGCGACCACTGCCGGCGACCACCGGCAGCCACCTCCGGCCGCCGGCGACCACCTCCGGCCGCCGGCGAACACCTCCGGCCACCGGCAGCCACCTCCGGCCGCCGGCGACCACCGGCAGCCACCTCCGGCGACCACCGCCGGAGACTGCCGGCCGCCGGCGACCACTACCGGCGACCACTGGCAGCCACCTCCGGCCGCCGGCCACCACCACCACCGGCCACCACCGCTACACCCCACCACCGCCACCGCAAACCACAAAAAAAAAAAAAGTCAAAATAAAAAGGGTTACCAAACACCAAAAAAAAAACCTCAAAAAAAAAAGGGGTTATCAAACACCCACTTGTTTTTATAAAAAAAAAAATTAAGCTGCTCTTTAAAAAACTACTCTTTAAAAACTGAAAACCAAAAAAAAAATTTTGTCAAACGAACCCTAATTTAATATGGTTGTTATAAAGGGGATCCCTAGATAGGTAACATGAAGTTCACCTAGAGGTATCCCCGACAACTATACCAACTGCTCATTTAGTCTTTCATTAAGGCTAGTCAGTAAGCTAGTTAGAGAACTAAATTGACTATACTTAAAG
This sequence comes from Escallonia rubra, assembly GCA_033065855.1. Lineage (NCBI taxonomy): Eukaryota > Viridiplantae > Streptophyta > Magnoliopsida > Escalloniales > Escalloniaceae > Escallonia > Escallonia rubra. The sequence continues at coordinate 30,388 of JAVXUO010000122.1, forward strand.
TATCCTCACATATCATTGATCTCTTATTCGTTTTCTTGTCGATCTTCCAACATGTAATCATGGATGTTGATGTAATTTTTTCGTTTTTGCTATTAGTCACATAATAATCACCAAATCATGAATGTTGACGATTACGTGACTGAGTTCATGATTTTAGTAAGCAAGTGTTCTGTAGTAGCACCATATTTGTTACTAAGCTATATATATATATATATATATATATATATACAACGTTGCTAGCGTTGTTTGGCCGTCCGCTACATAATATAGCGGACGATAATTTACCGTATGCTACATTATGTAGCGGACGGTGCTAGCGCTGCTAGCGCTAGCAACGGATCACACACACACACACACACACACACACACACATATATATATATATATATATATATATATATATATATATATATATATATATATGACGTGATCCATTGCTTGCACCGACAACTGAAATAAGTTGCCAGTGCGATTTGGTCCGCTACATTATATAGCGGATGGTAATTTTGACCAAAATGCCTCGAAGGTATTTAATGAGCTGAAGGGATTCGTAGGGAAATTGGTGGGGGGGGGGGGGGGGGTATAGTAAATTTCACTCATAATGTAGCGGACGACGAAGTTTACTTAAAAAAATAGATCTGGCCCATCCATCTGCAATTGATGGACGGTCAGATGACGCTGGCAACTTAGCCTAAGTTGCTAGCATAAGTTGCCAGCGCGTGCAACATATTCTTTATATATATATAAGCAGATCCGTTGACCGCGCCGGCAACTTAGGCTAAGTTGCCCGCGCGATCTAGTCGTCTATCCTTTAAAGATGGACGGCCCGGATCTATTTTTTTTAAAAAAAAAGGTCGTTCGACACAGTGTGGCGAACGGTAGTTTTGACCAAAATACCCCCAGCTGCCCGTCCGCTACACAATGTAATGGATGACTTTTTGACTCTGACAATTCTCAGTCAAAAAGTCGTCCGCCACACTGTGTGGCGGATGAATTTTGGCTGACACATGTCACAACTTGTCCCCCACTCTGTTTGTTAGACAATGTGACGGACGACGTGACAGATATACCCAAAACTGCCCTAATTCTCAGCTCTTCATCCATTGTCAGCTCTTAAGCCCCACTTGCCTCCATTTTCAGCTCCCTTTAAGTTCCAAGCTTCAAGTAACAAAGTTTCAAGCTTCACTCAAGCAAGGTACAACTACGAATGGTGAATTGTTTTTATTTTTTTATGGTAGAGTGGTGAAGTTTTTTTTTTTTTTTTTTTGATGTTTATATAATTTTTTTTGAGATTATGTTTGTTGTATTTATCAGTTTATTCATGAAAGTAATTTTAATTTGTTATGTTCAAGAAATTAATTATAGTTAAATTCATATTTTTTTGAAATTATCTTTCATGTATTTGGCATGCTAAATCGGTCTATTCATGAAAGTAATTTTAATTTGTTATAATTTGTTATGTTCAAGAATTTAATTATTGTTAAATTCACATTTTTTTAGCTTATGTTTGTTCTATTTGGCATGCTAAATTAGTCTATTTATCAAAGTAATTTTAATTTGTTATGTTCATGAAATTAATTATTGTTAAATTTGCATTTTTTTTGAGATTATGTTTGTTGTATTTGGCATGCCAAATTAAGTCTATTCATGAAAGTAATTTCAATTTGTTATGTAGTTGAAATTAATTTGTTATGTTCAAGAAAATTAATTATTGTCAAATTCGTCTTTTGTATAGATTATGTTTGTTGTATTTGGCATGCTAAATTGGTTTAATCATCAAAGTAATTTTGATTTGTTATGTTCAAGAAACGCCGTTTTTGAAATTAATTTTCATGTGTAAAAATGTTACAAATGGATAGTTAAATGTAATTTATTTCTACATAGATTTTGTTTCACAATGTTTGATTTCGTGTCAAGCTCGAACACCCCAGTATATGCTAGTGATCCGAATCTAGGGCAAACGTTTCGAACATTGAAAGAAGCCGAAGAATGTTTTCAAGCGTATTCGTTGAGGGTTGGTTTTGGCATTAGAATCAAGACAACTAGAACAAGCAACAAAACCAAAAAAAATATGTTCTCGGTTATATGAGTGTCATAAGAGCAGACACCCATTGCAAAGTGAGGGACACCTCGGTAATGATGATAGTGATGATGAAATAGGATATGCGCCGTGAAGACAAGACTTCTTTGCGTGCATGAATTGCAAGATCAAGACGTTCGTAAGCCATAAACCCAAGCAAGATCATTGGCTTATTACTAGCTTGAAATTGGCACACAATCACCCGTTAGTAACCCCTTCGAAGGTGAGTCAGATGCATTAACACGAGAAGATGAGTAATGTCGCAAAGAGCCTAATTCGCACAATGAGTAATGCATGGATAGGACCTATCGATATTGTTAATACTCTTGTTGAATAGGCTAGGGGAATTTAGAATCTGAACTTTAACACGATAGAAGTTTGTAATGCGGTCCGAACCCAAAAACCCGCGCATGACCTTAATGATGCTTAATCCATAATGAGCCTATTGAAGCGGATACAAATAGAGGACCCGCAGTTTACCTACGAGTATAATCTTGACGACGAGCATCAAATTACCATAATTTTTTGGGTCGACGATCATTCGAGACTTTCTTATCAGCATTTTAGAGATGTTGTGACTTTCGACACCACCGTACCAACAAGTACTCGATGTCATTCGCTTGTTTCATATGCGTTGATCATCATTATCACTCCATCATATTTAGGTTCATATTGTTAAGGGAAGAGAGCGAGAGTTCTTTTGTATGGTTGTTTAAGACGTGGCTGGAAGCCATGAACAACAAAGCACCTAAAGTTATCATCACCGATCAAGTTTTGACAATGATGAAGGCTATTGCCACCGTCTTCCCAGATACTTGACACAACTTGTGCACTTGGCACATAAGCAACAAATACCCTCAACATCTACATCATGTGTATGCAAAGTATCCAGACTTTAAACAGAATTTTGACAGGTGCGTTAACAAGTCGTTAACGATTGAGTAATTTGAAGAGAGGTGGGAAAAACTTGTTGAGGATTACTCATTGCAAGACCACGAGTGACTCCAATACTTGTATAAGCTCGAAGAGCAATGTATTGGTGTTTACACGAGAAGGTATTTTCTGTGGCCATGAAAATGAAAGGCAGGAGTGAATCTATGAATGCCCTGTTCGATAGCTATATAGGCACATCTACGAATTTGAAGAGTTTCATCACATCCGCCCAATAAACGGTTGCACCGATATTCGTGAAAGAAAGAGCTGCAGGCTTTGCAAGTATGTACAAACAAAGGCGAACATTTCTTGAGACCCCGCTAGAGGTCAATGGTGCAAAAGTCTATACGAAGGAGATGTTCATGTAATACCAAGTAGAGCTGCAAATATCGGGACGATACAGTATAAACAAGGTGGAAAAAAAGTCTACACGTGAGTACAAGGTTTATTCGTTGATGAACGACCTCACCCCTGAAAAGGTACGTAGACTGTATACGGTGAGCCATGAAACAGAGACAGATACGGTGACATGTGTTTGCAAGAAGTTTGAGTTCCATGACATGTGGTGTAGACACATTCTGCAGTTTTTCGCTCAAAAAAATATCAAAACAATCCCCGATAAATACGTCTTGCCGTGGTGGACTAAGGTTGGAAACAAGTTGCACGGTACTATTGCCTTTTCAGAGCATCCGTATGCTGACTTTAAAGAATCATAAACATTGTCCGTAAAGGTTTCTGCTACAATGGCCGAATATAAACATCTTCGCGATCTAGTGGAGCAGCAAGTGCCCACCGTCTACCAGTTTGAAGTAGCTTCAATCAGTATTGCGGTTGCCACTGAGCCTATGCAGGGATCAGATAATGATGAGCCGGTTGAGGAATAGGACAATGATATATGGCCTTTGGATTCAATTATATTGCAAACGAAAGGCCGCAAGAGATCTACACAGATGAAGAGCTCTATTGAACAAGCAACCCAACCTAAAAAGCTAAAAAAAGTATGCATTGTGCAACAAAATGACCAACCATGACAAGCGGAACCATTACAAGGCATTGGAGATTAGTCCAGGGGGTTTGCAACATGAGGAAGAAGATGATGCCGAAGAAGATGCGGTGGACCTTTAGTCTATTTTTTTTTTTTTGTTGGTAATAATCTTTTATGAGCCATCAAGTTTGTTGACATTGTATTTGAATTATATACTTTGTAATAATCTTGTAATAATCCTAGACGTTCATTCATACACAAATTTTATCGTACCATTGGGTTATTCACAAATTATGTTTTTTTACCATCTGAAATTTTAATGTACTCTTACAGAAACATCGGCCTCCAACATTTAGAAAATTTTGGCTCTAAGCAGAAACATTGGCCTCTAACACTTAGAATTGTTTTTGATGTGTATGGCTGTCTGTTACACTATGTAGAGGACGGTTAACAGAAACATTTTTCTCCAACACTAAGAATTTTTTTGGGTATCTTGGTCGTCTGCTACACTATGTAGCAGACGGCCAAGTAGAAATATTGGCCTCCAACACTTAGAATTTTTTGGGGGTGTTTAGGCCGTTCGCTACACTATGTAGCGGACGACCAAGCAGAAACATTTTTCTCCAACACTTAGAATTTTTTTGGGTAAGACGTTTGGTACACTACTTAGCAGACGGCCAAGCATAAATATTGGCCTCTAACACTTGAATTTTTTTTTGGTGTTTAGGCCGTCTGCTACACTATGTAGCGGACGGCCAAGTAGACTAATTTAAATCCCTTTTCCCTCAATTTTCTTATCCACCATCAGCCTGTTACAAGTAGTACTCAAACACCACACACACAAAACCTATCTCAAGTAGTACTCAAAAACCACAACACACAAAATTCTCATAAGAAATACTCAACCACAACACGAAACCATAAACACATAAAATTTCATAAACACAAGAAATAAAATTTCATAACCACAAGCAAAGCAAACGACAGTGCCTTTTTATTACATAAGAAAATAAATTTTCAGTGTCATTCAGTCTCGTCCTGAGCTGGATTTAAAATATCCCTAACTAGTCTAGGTCGTGCCCTATGAATTTGCCAAGCTATCCTATATCTAAAGTTTTCTATGTCTGCTTGGCTCCAGACGACCTTCTTGAGGCTCTCCCTCCGACAAATATAGTCCATGTACATCAAGATGAAGAAGATGCAGTCTGACTGATTGTCTTGCATGGGCCTCCATTTTTTCAAGTTTACATTATCTCTCCTATTTCCTTTATGCATTATCAATTATTATTTATTTATTTATTTTTGTTTCCCATTTTGCTTTCTACTCTTTAATATGTATAATTATTTAACGCGAGACCATATAATATTATAACGGCACAATTTTGTCAGTTATAAATTGCAAACCTCTCACTTCCATGAATTTTTCTATTGTACAAACTTCATCATTTATTGCTTGTCATAGTATTAAAATATGTTTCTAAATGCAACAAATAATATTGCTCACAATAATTAACGGTAAAGATCCAATTTATACCTGCTCTTAAGGTCTTCACTAAATATCTAAATTCATCTTACTTACAACAATCGTCGCTAAGTAATAATGACTGGCGAACCATTGGTTTGGGTTATTACACTACCACCCGAGATAATCCATTCTTAGGCTCGCGCTAGAAGGCTGTCTCGTATAGCGGCTCACAGACTCCCCGAAGCCATGCGCTAATATCACAGCATGGGAGCGAAGATCCGTTCTCATGGCATCCAACATATCCTTCTGCTCACTCAGTTTCTCTGAAGAAGGCAAGCGAGGCATTAACCTACATCCAATTAGATAATAAGTAACTTTAAACATGAACGATATTGAATGCAAAACTACGAGATCAAATTCAATTGAAAGCATTAAGGAACTTACAAGCTCAAATGCCCTATGCTCATCGATCTGACCCTTATGGTGGTAGTTCTGGCCTCTTGTCCACATTATTGGGGCTATTCTCTTCTTGGTGATGCGGTAGTACCACCACAGATACTACTCGATGCTGACCATAGGGTCGTGCTCCGACACAATGGCAGCCAGCGTGTCTTGCCAAGAATCCTACAGTCCAATTTTGGCAGCGCACAATTCGAGAGCATCACCTGCCCAAATTGTTGGACACCCGGTGGGTTCCTGTTAACCATCGTATGGGGCATCGGTCGTCAACCCTTACAAGCACTCAAAATAGCGCATGGCGTGATCCGGTAGTTGCCATTCCGTGATCTCGAAGCGGATCAGTATAGTGTGTTACAACCCAGATAGCGTGAACACGAGCGACTCTGCCACTCGTCCCTTTAATTGTTTGTACGGTGCCCAACGCATTTAGCTCGGGGATAGCGAGTCAAACTCCCTGCGATAGAACACGATGTTATGATATAGATCATTTCTCCTCGGGTAGTGGCTCTCCCTCTGACTGTACTCCCTAGCACACAACTGAGGCCACACATTATTGGTTCCCTCCCTATGGTTGGGTCCGCCAAATGTGTTCATAAGACCACATCTGAGAACAAAGACAAATTAAGGTTGTATCGTCAAAATTTATTGTGCGCTAACTAATAAAAAAATATATAAAAAACCTAGTTAAAATGAGTTATATGGTATACCTGCAACAATGAGAGACATGCTCATATAGATTTGCAGTCAGGCCTCGTTGCCTTGTGCAATGCTCGATACAAGTATGCAAGTGTTGCTGCACCCCAAGCATACTCCCCAACCTCTTGTAGGTTACCCAACAACGCTAAATATTTGGTTTGAACCGTATTCTTCATCGTCATTAGGAATAGAATTGCCCCCATCACCCACAGCAAGAAGGCCTTTGTGTGCATCACAAGTATCTCATATGTGTAGTTTTCCAGCAAAACCCTGAAGTTTTCTACTAACCACCTCAACTTTATTCCATCACTGCTAAATTCATTCTCGGGTATCGAACCAAAGAAGTCACTAGCAGCTCTTTTATTTATTGCAGAAGATAGATGAACAATTACCGGCCGTTCCATCATCGATAACCATAAGATGTACCCTACATCTTCTGAGGTTATTGCAATCTCTCCAAGAGGAAAATGAAACGTATTCGTTTCGCTTTTTCACCGTTCAACAAGGGCTCCTATTAAGTTCTGTCAAGTTGCTGAAAGATATTCTCATAACTAAAAAAATTCCAAAACCCATTCCACGCAACAATTTTTCTTGGTTTTGTTCAATCGCCATTGTTGAAATTGTTCGATTACTTCTACTGTGAGAACTGTTGCTCTTTCCTACGAATTAGCAAAGACTATTTAAGCAAAGCGAAAGATATACAATGTTCGTGAGAGTAAAAAAATAAGCATCTTACTTGTCCATTCCAGATGGATGTACTATTATGGTTTCCTTGGTCGTATGATACGGAGGGATCATCTGGTCCGTATTAAAGCTCATTTTTTACGATTGAAATTATGAAAAAACGTCAAGTTTGGAAGTTTCTATCAAACGCTCGCAAATTGTCAACGCACTTGCTTAATGATCATCCACATATGGTTTGCGCGTGCACACACACACACACACACATTATCTACACATTGCCAACCCTAGCACATGCATAATACATAATCAAAATCGTACGCAATACTCACAAACTCTAGATTTTACAGAAATAAATTATTGGTTTGTGAACTTACGTGATTAATTAGATGATGTAAAGACTTCTTGGAAAGAAATCACACAGATCTACTTGCCAACGCCGCTGGGAAGATAGGGAAGAAGAAAGAAGGGAAAAGACTTTTGAAATTAGGGGGTTTGGTGTAAGTATATAGTCCGTCCACTATATCATGTAGCGGACGGTGTAGACGTTGGATAAGGACAAACTGCCACGCTGTCCGCCACACTGTCTAGCGGACAAAGTGGGGGGACAAGATGTGACATGTGAAACCAATACAATGACCCTAGAGGGGGGTGAATAGAGTTTTTGAAATATAATGGGGAATTTAAATTAAGCACAATCATAAATCTCAAACAAACCAAGTAATACTTCAATGAAGATACTAACTAAACAATCTGAAACAATTAAAGAGCAATAAGTAAAGAGATTGAGTTAGAGATACTTGACAAGGAGATTTAAATGGTTCGGCTTGATATACCTTCAAGCCTACATCCACCTCTTCAAGGAAGTCCCTTGCAAGAGCACTAGAATCCACTAGCAACAATCTTCTTCCGGGTCAAGATCAAAACCCTTACAACACTTGGTGATATCCCCACACCAAGCACAAGCATTGAATCCACAAAGCTCACCCAAGACTTGACAAACCCAAGCCTTGATCACAATCCTTTTACAAAGATCAAATGTGTACAAAGAAATTCTCTTGAAAGGAAATGAGTACAAATGAAGCTCTAGTGCAATAGAGAGATGAGAGAATTGATGACTTGAAGGATGCTCACTCTCAATCAAAGAATTGCTCACAAAGATGCTCTCTTTAATGATGTAAAATCATGAAGATGAAGAGAGAAAAGTTTAATCTATGAGCCTTGATGTTTCTCTAATGAATGAAGGCTTAGAATGTGGTTTCCATGGTGTATAATGAAGCCCCAAATCATTTATATAGAGAGCAAATGAAATATAGCCGTTATAGGCATAATATGGCCAAAACTGCCATTGCAGTCGACTGTAACCCAATGCAGTCGACTGTAATCCCTCGAAAATAGCCGTTGGAGTTTTGTCCTCGAAAATAGCCATTGGAACTGAATTTTGACCAATGCAGTCGACTGTATTCAATTACAGTCGACTGTATTACCCTACTGCCTATCGGCTGCCTCACGGAACCCCCTTTCCTATTTTGGGCATAACTTTCTCTAGAAAAATCGGATTGAGGTGCCATTTTTTGCGTTGGAAAGCTAATGAATTTTTTTATCAAGATATGAAAATATTAGCACCAAAAACAGTTTTGAGAAAATCTGAGTGAGCTCCAAAGTTCACTCATTTTTAAGAACCACGCTTGTGTGAAAGGTTATGAACTCACATGCAATGCACAAGGTGTCCTAAGGTCTTTTTAGGTCATAGTCATCAATCCAAGCATCAAACCAAGACTAATTACATAATAGGAAAGATCAATTATAATCGATAGTAACTTAGCCGATGCATTCTTTGTTGCTCTTCGACATTGGACTTGATGAAGCTTCTATATCATGTCCACTATAACTTTAAGCTTCTTTGGCTTTAATCCATCTATCCAACTTCTCAAATGTGTCTTCATGAGTGTGCATGTATATACCTACTAAGAATACACTCAAAGCACACATTAGAACATAATCAATGTGGAGTTATCATCAAAATAAGATGTAAATCTAGGTTATCCAACCATAGGACTAACAACATGTGTCAGGCAAAAGTCGTCTGCCACACTGTGTGGCAGATGACTTTTTGACTGACAATTGTCAGGACAGAGAGCCATCTGCTACACTGTGTAGAGGATGGGCAGGCAAGGGTATTTTGGTTAAAGCTACCGCCCGCCACATTGTGTGGCGGACGGAATTTTTTTTAAAAAAAGATATGGGCCGTCCATCCTTAAAGGATAGACGACCAGATCGCGCGGGCAACTTTGCTCAAGTTGCCCACGTGGTCAACGGATCAGCTATATATATATATATATATATATATATATATATATATATATATATATATATATATTGGGGGAGAAATAAGTATTTCTCTGCCTGTTATCTAAGAATAAAGTACTTGTTCGGATGCATAACCTTTACAAACAAGTACTTTATTATTAGTTTTTACAAGTTTACTAGACTCGTTTACAACATTGTATCCATGTTGTACTGAGGACTCGCTAACTAAATTCCTTCTAATAACGGGAACACGTCACACGTCACTAAGGCTTAAAGTCTTCCCCGAGATCAGCTTTAGATCAACCTTTCAAACTCCTGGCACTTGTGCAGCAATATTATTTGCTAGCCTCACGCTTCCTCCACTAGTGTTCTGGTAAGATTTGAACAAAGTATGATCACAACAAACATGGATGTTAGCACCAGAATCTAACCACCAATCATCTCTTTGATAGGTAAATTCACTAAGAGATGATAATAATCAAACCTAAGAGGAGGTTCAACCAAGGAAGTCCAATACCATCATAATTCACAAACACAACTTAGTCAAGGATATCTTAGTCCACAACGTTATTGTTTGCTTCCAATATTTACTCGGGCATTTTTATTGCTTCGCTTGGACTTCTGCTCATCCGTCTTTCTATAGAAACAACCCTTGGTCTTGTGGTTCATTCTCCCATAAATGAAACATGGTTTAAGCACCTTCTTTCCTTTGCCATTATTGTCCGCATTGTTATTATGGTTTCGAAAAAGGTTAGATTGGCGATGCCCCCCATGACTATGGTTACAGGTCCGCCCATTATTATGATGGTTATGATTGTTGTGACCATTTATAAAACCATTGTCCTTTGGGTTGAAATGACTAGGAGTGTCTGACTCTTTGACATTTTCCATGAGGTTAACCTTGGCTACTTTAGAATTGGGTTGCTTATTGTCCAACCTATGTTTTTCCTCTATCTTTCAAGCATTCAATGCTTAAGTCAAAGTTAAAGCTCCTTGTCTATGCCTAAGAGACTTAGCAAAATCTGATCAAGAGGGTGGCAATTTGTCAACGAGGTAAGAAACTTTAAAGTCTTCACTAAACCTACTCCCTTTCATCTCGACAAGCCTTTGAAAGTCTAGGAATTTGTGGACTTGCTCATTTATAGTTTTTCCATCTACCATGACAAGCTTATAAAATGAGGAGGCATTAAAATGTTTTATACCGGCATCATTTATACTGTTAGCCCTATGGTTCGATAACCTAGGATTCCATTTTGTTTTGATGATAATTATATATTGATTATGTTCTAATGTGTGCTTTGGGTCAATTCTTAGCTGGTATATACATACACACTCATGAAGACACATTTGAAAAGTTGAATAGATGGATTAAAAACAAAGAAGCTTAAAGATATAGTGAGCATGCTAGGCAAGCTTCGTCAAATTCAATGTCAAAGATAAACAAAGAATGCATAGGCTAAGTTACTATGAATTGTGATTGATCTTTATTTTTATGTAACTAGTATTGATTTGATGCTCGGATTGATAACTATGACTTAAAATAACTTTAGGGTACCTTGTGTATTGCATGTGAGTTCATAATCTTTCACACAAGTGTATTTCTTAAAAATGAGTGAAATTTGGAGCTCACTCAGATTTTCTCAAAAATATTTTTGGTGCTAATACTTTTCATTAGCATTCCAATGCAAAAAACGTCACCTCAATCTGATTTTTCTAGAAAAAGTTATGCGTAAAGTAAAAAAGGGAGTTCTGTAAGGCAGTCAAGAAATGGGCAGTAAAAGAACGCTTACATTGGCAATGCAGCAGACTTTATCGACCGTCGGTTGCAAAATAATGGTTAGTTTTGCCCAAAATCATGTCTAATCTTCCAATAACGGCTCTATTTTTTTATCTACCAAATAAATATGATTTGGGGCTTCATCTTACACATGGAAACCACATTTTAAGCCTCTATTTATTAGACAAACATCTAGGCTCATAGATTACTTTTCTCTCTTCATATTCATGATTTTACATCATTAAATAGAGCATATTTGTGAGTAATTCTTAGATATTCAGTGAGCATTCTTCAAGTCATCAATTCTTTCATATCTCTATTGTATTAGAGCATCATTTGTACTCATTTCCTTTAAGAGGGTTTCTTTGTACACATTTGATCTTTATCATCCCAACTCGTAATGACGACAGGGGACCCTTGCTGGCCCCCTCTGCACATTTGGCACATGCACAACCGAATCTTCCCTAATGTCACCCCTGTGGGCATCGTCATCAGGCCCCCCCAGTACCCTCATCCGCATCCCTCTCTGAGCTCACGACAGAACTCCCGGCAACTATCGATGGCATCCCACACTGTCTAGCAACTGAGGCCGATATCAAGCTCAAAGCTCTGTCGCAAGCAAACACATATGATCAAAGCTTAAGTCTTTCAAGTCTTAGGTGAGCTTTGTAGATTCAAGGCTTGTGCTTGTTGTGGAGATATCACCAAGTGTTATAAGGGTTTTAATCTTTACTAAGAAGAAGATTGTTGCTAGTGGATTCTAGTGCTCTTGCAAGGTACTTCCTTGAAGATGTGGGTGTTGGCTTGAGCCGAGCTATTTAAATCTCCTTATCAAGTATATCTAACTCGATGTCTTTACTTGTTGCTCTATAATTGCTTGAGATTGTGTGGTTAGCATCATTATTAATACATTTTGCTTAGTTTAATTAAGATTCATAATTGTATTTAAATTTCTCATTTATTTTCAAAAACCCTCTTCACCCCCATTTAGGGTTGTTTTATTTGTTTAAAGTGGTATCAGAGCCTCGACTCTTGATTTTTTGATTAATACCTATAAAGTTAAAAGATCATGGGGTTACCTAATCTTAAGGGGAGTCCTAGTACTAGACCTCCACTTTTTTATGGGTCTTCATATAGTACATGAAAAATTAAGATCAGAGTATTTTTAGAATCTTTAGATTTTGAAATGTGAGAAATCATTGAAGATGGCCCTTGTGTTCCAACCAAGTTAATTAGGAATAAGCTTGTGCTTAAGGACAAACCCGAATTTAATAACTATGATAGAAATATGTTTTGCATGAACTCTAGAGCTAAGAATTATCTTGTTTATGCTTTAAACACAAATAAACTAAATCGAGTTATTATGCATGATTCGGCTAAGAGTATGTGGGATATATATCAAGTCGCACATGAAAGGGCTTCTAAGAGATTCAAAAATGATTTATGGCATAGCTAATATGAATTATTTTAAATATTTTCCGATGAATTTATTACAAAAATGAATTTTCTTTTCAGTAAAATTGTTAATACTTTGAAACAATTAGGAAAATATTTATCTAACGGTGATCTTGTGAGAAAGGTAATTAGGTCATTACTAAGAGAATGTGATGCAAAAATCACCGCACTTCAAGAATCAAAGGACCCCAATACCTTCCCGTTTGATGAATTAATTTGCTCATTGATGACCTATGAAATGCAACTCGAATCATTCGGGCAAAAAGGTCCAAAGAAGAAGGCGAAGTGCATTGCTCTTAAAGCTTCATCAATAATGGATCAATCTTCAAGTGAAGAAGAGGAAGACTTGAATAACAAAGAGATAGACATACTTGCAAATGAATTCAATGAGTTTTTCAAAATGAAGAAAGTTACAAACTCGCACAAGAGCAAGAATAATTCAAGTACGAAGAGTACCTCAAGGAAGAATAAGAAGAAGAAAGAGTCAAGAAAGAAGCACTACATAAGGACATCAAGTAAAGCCATTATTTGTGATGATGACTCAAGTGGAGATGGAGGTGGTGACTTCCAGAATAGAGATACAAATCTATGCTTCATGGTTCAAAAAGAAGATGAGGCAAAATATTCACACAGGTGGAGAATATTATGACCTTTAGATAAGGATTAAGAAGACAAGTCTTAATTCTTAGTGCATGCGACTTAAAGAGAAAATAATGTAACAATACCTAGGCAGGTCTTAATTGTGTTTTGAGAAAAACAAGTGCATGCGACTTCAAAAGAGCTAGATGACTTAAAAAGTGAAAATAATGAGTTGCATGCCAAGAATGAATGCATGTCTAGCCAGATCTATGTGAAACATGTGAATTATGATTTGGTTAATTTGATTGTGAACATTCATAGCACAAAACAAATCTTTTATGATACTTTGATTTTTAGAAAAATAAAATGTAAATTTAAAACTTGAGATTTGTGATTTAAATAAATGCTTTCAAAAATTAGTTGATGGTGAAAACAACTTGGATGTCATGCTTGGACACAAAAGAGTTGACCTAAACAAAGGTGGTGTTGGATTAGATCACTTATTTTGCCCCCTAAAGTTTTTAAACAACAAACTGGGTTGTATGTTCCTCCAAGACAACCAAAGAACTATTGCTCACATTTTACATATTGTGGTTGGTGCAACAAGAAAGAGCATACAACTAATTATTGTCCTCGTATAATTATTTATGTTAGAGATGTAAAGAAAATGTGGATTGTGAAAGGCCAATATTTCAAATTTAAGACTAACACATATGGACCTAAGAAAATGTGGGTACCAAAAGCTAGACCTAAATTATAATTGTAAGTTGTCCAAAACAAAGGCAAATGACAACAAGAATAAGGCTCCAAGAAAAGTTTAAAAGGGAGGATAAACAAACTAAATCTTAATGGAGAGTAAGCATTCCAAGATTGGAGATGCTACTTCAAATGAAGAGAGCCTCAAAGCTTGTAAAAAAAAAAGGGGGACTTCAAGAATGATCACTCATTAGATCGAATTCTCAGTATTCATCAAGAGGGTAAAAGTTAAAGCTCTATTCATCATTGTGCTATGTTCTAAACTTATACATCATGAAGCATCTTTAAATTGTCATATTTAGTTCTCATGATATAAATAACTTGTTTTTAAAGCACTCGTGCAAACTATGGTCTAAACTGTGAGTGCTTGATTGTTTACTTCTCTATATTATAAACTTCAATACATGTCGGATTTAGATGACGATGAATGGTCCTCTTGCGCTTATTTATATCGAAAACTTTGACTGTTGGTGGCCATTATTGGCTTTATTGAAATTTCATGTTGAAATTATGTCGTCTTAATACTTCACAATGCTATTCCTACACACACACACACCTTTTGGTAATGCCAAAAGGATAGCATGACTCGGTTAGACATTTAATTATGTTTCTTGGATATTGTTGGCATTGATTGAGGGGGAGAATACATTAGGATGAAATATGCATATGGTAACTTGATAGAGGGAGGCTACATCTTGAATCACATGCTATCTTATTACTCTTGAAAATTGCATGAAGTGGATGAGATTATTGAGCTTCATTGCATATCTTTCTTTGGATCATGAAAGAACTCTTGATGTCATCCGTATGAATTCATGATTTATATGCACCTCATGCCATTATCTTGATTATAACTATCTTTTTACACGCACATACACTTATCTTTCTGTTGATGACAAAGGGAGAGAAATAATCTTGATTCTATATGTTATGTGATTGTGTATTTGAGAGAACATTACAGAAATGACATATATTGTTTTACCTAGAGAGAGCTAGCTATGAGCTTAATCGATATATGAGAAGCATATCTTGTTTTAGCTAGGGTAAGTTAGCTATGAGCTTAATTGCTATATGAGATAAAGTGACACATCTTGAGTATAGTAGAGATGATTGCATGTTCTAAGTGAGATTGTTGTGCTTAACTGACTATCATTTGATACATCTTACCTTATACATAATTAATGTTTGTCATCATAAAAGAATGGAGATTGTTAGCCCTATGGTTCATAAACCTAGGCTCACATCTTATTTTGATAATAATTACACATTTATTATGTCCTAATATGTGCTTTGAGTGAATTCGTAGTAGGTATATACATACACACTCGTGGAGACATATTTGAAAAGTCGGATAGATGGATTAAAGCCAAAGAAGCTTCAAGCTATAATGGAAATGCTATAGAAGCTTCATCAAGTCCAGTGTCAAAGAGCGACAAAGAATGCATAGGCTAAGTTACTATGAATTGTGATTGATCTTTACTTTTATGTAACTAGTCTTGGTTTGATTCTCGGATTGATAACTATGACCTAAAATGACCTTAGGACACATTGTGCATTCATATGAGTTCATAATCTTTCACACAAGTGTGTTTCTTGAAAATGAGTGAACATTAGAGCTCACTCAGATTTCTCAAACATTCTTTTGGTGCTAATCTTTTCATATTTTGATAAAAGTTTTAATTAGCTTTCCAAAGCAAAAAACAGAAACTCAATCCGATTTGTCTAAAGACAGTTATGCCCAAAGTAAGAAAGTGAGTTCCCTGAGACAGTCGAGAAATGGGCAGTAAAGGAATGCTTACATTGGCAATGCAATCGACTTTATTGACGGTTGGTTGCAAAATAACTACTACGTTTGCCCTAATCATGCCAATTTTTTCAATAACGGCTATATTTGATATCCACCTTATAAATATGATTTAGGGCTTTATCATACGCATGGAAACCACATTCTAAGCCTCCATTCATCAGAGAAACATCAAGACTCATGGATTTAACTTTTCTCTCTTCATTTTCATGATTTTACATCATTAAAGAAAGCATCTTTGTGAGAAATTCTTTGATTGTGAGTGAACATTCTTCAAGTCATCAGTTCTCTCATCTCTCTATTGTACTAGAGTTTCATTTATACTCATTTCCTTTCAAGAGGATTTGTTTATAGACATTTAATCTTTATAAAAGGATTGCGACCAAGGCTTGGGTTTGTCAAGTCTTCGGCGAGTTTTGCAGATTCAAGGCTTGTGCTTGGTGTGGGGATATCACCAAGTGTTGTAAAGTTTTTTTTTTTTTATCTTAACTAGGATGAAGATTGTTGCTAGTAGATTCTTATGCTCTTGCAACGGACTTCCTTGAATATGTGGATATAGGCTTGAGGGTAGTTCAAGCTGAACCATTTGCAGTTATTGCTCTATAATTGCTTGAGATTTTATAGTTAGCATCTTTATTGATATATTTTTCTTACTTTAATTAAGATTGATAATTGTGTTTAAATTTCCTAGTTATTTTCAAAAACCCTATTCACCTCCATTTAGGGTTGTTTTATTGGTTTCATATACCATATTCCGCTTCTAAGGCAATCCATAGATCCATAACCTTTATAGAAGTGCAATACACGTCATACAGACGTTTAGAAAGAGCTCTAAGGATCCTATTAAGGCGATGGTACTCAATTTGATCAGCGTATGTAGAACCGATACTAGATTCATTGGGCTCCTCAATGGCTGAAACCAGCCCCAACACTGTAAGTCAATACCTTATTTAATTTTTTCATCTCTTAAAGTTAAGGCCATTAAAGTTCTCAAGTTTAATAGTGTGGGCTTCCTCTAGTGGTGCCATTAGAGATTACAAGGGAGAAAGGATAATTCAAGTACAAACTTGTAAACTGGAATCTCAATATGTAGTTCTATTAATGCACAAACAATCAAACTCTCAAAATTATTGTGCTATATATTCTACAAAGTAGAGCAATCACGCTGTACAAATATGTTGCGGAAAATTAAACATGTACCGTTTCAAAGGCCTTATAATAGACTGGGTAGGAAAGGAAACATATAGCCGCTGCAGTTAATAGAAATTCAAAGTAGCAAGGCCAAGGAATTAGAATGCAAGTGCAATATAGAATAAAATAATGGAAACCAATGGCTAAGAACCCTTCAAACAAAACTAGAGAGTGGCTTGAAAATGAATTGCAGATGGTGGCTTTGTGAACCAAATGCAAACAGCCAACACCCAAGCACTGGGAAGAAAAGTTCGCCAAGTAACAAATTGAAATGTAACCGGTGGGAATGACATTTGAACAATTTCGAAACTACCAAACTAATTTTGTTTCAACATCGATTTTAAATTGTTAGTTAAAAACTCAATTTTAAAACCAAAGCTTTATGAAATTATAATGAAATAATTCAAATGCTTGCAGTGACGCCGTCTCTATTAGCACGACTACATGAAGACTTTCGAACCTGTCCGATTAATTGCTCACGAAAATAGATATCACGAAGTATATAGTAAAATAGAAATTCAAAAAATGATAGTTTTGGAAATAATTATTTCTACTACAATCCCTTTGTTTATAGGTTGTAAAGACACTAAAAAAGAATCACAACTCTTGGCACCAAAGTAAAGAGTTACAACCCTTCAACTTAAATTCAAATTGATGGTAGTTTTAAAACTTCAAACAACTTAATCATGTTGTTAAGTTAAATTGTGATGCCTAAACTTTCTTTTTGGTAACAATAAAGTCAACTTTGAGCTTATTACATGAATATACTAATCGGAGCGTGTTTTTGCTTGAAAAATATATTTAAGGGACTTTTTTGTATGATCTCCTTAATTATAATTAAATTTTTGCATGAAAATTTAATTGTTCATTTGCTCCCCCTTGCCAACAATCAAAATATTGCTATAGTTAAACATAAAAATATTCCGAAATGGGGTATAATTTTGAGAAAGGCTATTTCAACATGTATTACTCTAATTCTCTTTTCTTGCCCTTAAAATATCATTGTTCTTTTAGCGACAAATAAAGAAATTAAATAGCCTTTCCCTGACACTTAAAGTAACACTACCCGCAATATTATCCTTTTGTCGTATCTAAGAGCAAAATGCAATGATTCGACATCTAAACGAAAACCCACACAAAACCTATATTTATGCATTATCAGTCATTTTTGGCTTCGAATTTTGTAGATCCAGCATTTGGTATCTGGTCGGGTACATATAATCTTGTTGCTGTGATGTTTAACGAGTTCAATGCAAACCGATTATCGCGCAGACAATGCCCATAACCTGTTTGATAGAATGCCTGACAGAACCATTAAACCTACGCCACCACCCTTCCACCTGGGTTTAGCCGTTACAGGCTAATTCTTACTAAGGTGATTCTTTCGGGTACAAGGTATCACTTAGCTTGCGAAAAAATGGCGTGTAGAAGTCTTCTCTATCGCTCGAAGATGAGGCCTAATTCGGGTTTGCATTTGAATGTGGCGCTATATCACTGCTCTGAAAGACCCCATGGAGAAGAAGCCTTACCTTCTGAATATTATCAAAAGACATACGTAAAGCTAATGAAGTTGTCACACTTGTTGAAGGATGTGGATTGGATTGATGGAAGACTAGTTAGAATCAATGACTACTCGACAGTCACGGATAATCAGCTTGAGCATGCTATGCATAGTTTCAAGTCACTTACCAGGTCGTATATAGGCGGGCCAGCTGCACAGCATGCTTTAAAACAGGATTTGATCGCGTCATCAAGAGATGCAAAATGCATTCCCCCTCTTTTTTTCAGTAAGCCGAATGAAAGGGAACCCTTCATAGTGAATTCACTCACCAAGGTGTGCAACTTCTTAAATGTTTCAGCTCAACAACGAAAGCAGCTGCGCCTCATGATATGCCCACAAGTTACACAGCACCAAGTATGGACCGGTGCTCTTGAGGAGACACTGAATGCGTTGAAATCTGACATGCAGTCTACCAATCATTGGTGCCCAGGCACAGGGACTATGATGGGTCAGCAGATTGTCCTTAGTTGTCTTAAGTTCTTAGACACGCTGGTTTCCTATGATCCTGACTCCACTTCGTGGATGCGACTTGCGCCTACAAAAGTCAAGGATTCACACGCTTTCCGTAAGTGGGAAGATGTTCTTGACATGTTCAATGATCTTATTAACTGCTTGAGCAACGAAAAGGAGTTGCTCTCACATGTTACAAAGCTGAAGGCCATGAAGGAAGGGCTTGCTCAGATCAGGGATGTTTTGATAGACAAGAATGTTGGGTACAAGGAGACTCGGCATCAGGAGAGTCTAGTGCAGAAGAAGCTAACGAAGACATTGGGCCACTCATCGCCTTGCTTGTTCACACTTCTATTATACTATCTCTATGGCGGTGTCAGAGATATCGAAGTAGAACTTTGTGGTGGGGTATGTGGCAGTGATGGTGGGACCAAGTTCTTGTTGTCCATGGGGAAAATTTTGACATCAGCGGAAGAGAACATGGTTTGGAGTGGGGTGAAGCAGTTGTACCGTGTTCTTGGGCTATTCAAGTTTGTATGGGAAACAGCAGGGATGGAAGGAGTCTTGGAGTTGCAAGGCCATCTATGGTGTGTCGGGACTAAGAGCAATGTACTTACCTATAAGGGAAACTTGTTCTTCGTGCATGGTATTCATCTTTGATCTGAGTTTTAATCAAAGCAGCTTGAGTGGCAGTTTTTTTTTATGCATTCAACAATGATCACTCCGAGTTAGACTTCCAGGCACAAGTAAACCGGTTTTTACTCGATCTGTTTAGCATGAAGAACACATAATTGGTTTCCATTTGTTATATTTGTTAATTGGGATACTAAGTCTGTAAACATGGTAAAAATGAAACTTGCAGTCATGGAGCAAGATATCAATATCTAAGAACATTGTTTCCTTATGCCTATATGTATTTCTTTCTCTGTCAAGGTAGACACTTACGTGGTTACACCAAACAATAAAGTGACACATTGGTTTATGTAGACACTGTAACTTACTCTAAGTACATACACCTACAAGATAGTACAGTATGAGAAGTATTGGGAGTTCAGTTCGTGTGTGTATGCAATATAACTGCAATAAGCAAATACATGCGAAAGGTTTTAGTGACTTAACAGAGAAAGAAAGGGAGAAGAACTTATAGCATGAAGGCAGATAGTGGGGTATGTATCTTTTGAAAAGATGGCAATGGAGGGAGATTGTCAATAAGAAATGGGATGTTTACAGGAGACATAAACTGGTCGGATTTGTCAATATGAAAAGGATTGTGATTGCAGAGTCCTTTTGGCTTTGTTACTTTGCAAATTAGCCAGCTATGTTATTTGCTTGAATGTGGAGTGGCGTTTATACCAGAAGCTCTTAATATTCAGGCTTTGCTTGATTTCTCCTGTAGTGTTAGAAGATTAGTATCATAGGTTAGTGTATCTGGTAGTTCAATAGTATGGATACATTAGGTGTAATGTCAATAATCGCCAATATCTAGTATGTATAATCTTACATTTTGATTCTTCTGGTATAATAAGATGTCAATCATTGTGAATCTCCATGTGTTACAAGAATATGCAAGTGCAATCTAGAAGCACCATATTGCGAAAGTTTTTTTTGGGTGAAAGTCTAACCATATTGCGAAAGTTTCCTGAAGCTATCCTGACAAGTACTGTTGCTGTTTCAGAACCTAGATGAAAACAAAGTTGGATACTAGTTTACACATGACTAGTACGGACCGCTCTAAACACTTGTCCCTTGGATCCTCCTTGACCTCATCCTCGAGGAGTCGAGGGTGGCCTCTACATCCGGCCAGCGCAAGACCTCGCCCTCAAATGCTTGGTTATCTGAGATAGGGATTCTTTAAAGAGATACGGAATGTGTGCCCTCGGGCTGATGCCCCTTGAGGGGTTTCTCAATTGTCAAGTTAAGATTGGCACTTTCTGTTTCTCTGCAAACACCTGGTCATGGTAGGTCAACGTCTGCCCCTTGGGCCGTTGAAGCCTAATTAGCTCTTTGACCATCTGACTGGGTCTATTTATGCCAAGTCGCCCTTTGAGGATTACCCTCAACACTTGGCTTAAAAAACTTATACGTTCTCTCGGTAAAGAGATCAGTGAGCTAGTGAATACTTATGGAGACATAGAAAGTAGAAAGCTTTGAAGGATTATCTAAAGATATACAAGCGTCTTTCTGAGAAGTACTGTCATGTGCCTGTTCCTCTGTGAAGCATAGAGAGGAGATGATATAGAACATACTTTGCTGGCTGCGGAATAGGATAAACCTCATGGTTGAAGATGCAAACAACCCTAGTAGAGTTTTCTTATCCTTTTCAATCCAAGTTCTCAAATTCATGTTCTCTTCTATGCTTGGCTCAGAAGTTGGTTCGGGCGTACAAATCCCCGCAAATGAAATTAAGTGCTTCTGCGCACCCCTTACCTTATTTTGTTATTTATGCACACTCTTATCTTAGTTTCTGTTTTCACTTGAGTGGATGATGTATTTAATTGAAAAGGACTTTGCCTTAAAAATTTCTCCTCTCTAATCTCTTTGGAAAGGTCAAGTATATCTCAACTCATTCTTGAAAAAGCCGAAATGCAAGTCAGTATGTGTCCTTAAGAAAAGTAAAACAGTCAATTAGGTTGATTTGATCTGATCAAGTGTGTCTTCTTACTAAGAGGTGGTCAATTACATTTAGGAGCAAGTCCCAACTAAAAATGGTGGTAGCAATATAGCTCTGTGTAAGACGAGCTCGGGTTATGAGATTTACTGTAACTTTCCAAGTGTTCTACAAGATTTGATAAATTTAACAAGAGGATCCTTAGATCTAGGTTTGCCGAATTCAATAATGTTTGAAATTTAACATTCATGTCTGTCTTTCAAAAGGACATTACTTTTATTATACTCCGTAGATATCAAGCTTAATTAGGAAGGAACACTCAAAGCACGCATTGATATGGTATACATATTTATACGTACGGATTAATCCAAACTCCTTTCGAGGATCTAAAGGAGACATTGTACAATAACGAAGCCAAACTGCCATGAGTAGATCCTGTTTTTAACTGGTCTTTGGAAGAGGCACAAACTTCTTTGAACCTATGCCGCCTTAATAGTAAATACAGTTTGAAGGACTGTGAGGATCAACAGTATAACTGCAGCAATAACAGAAATGCTAGACCACGGGTTGCTAAAATAATCGCGCCTCAACATCCGCTTCCACCGGAACCAATTTGCCTTCCACTGGTACCAGTAATCTCTGCTGTAGTCATCCAGATCTTCAAAGAGCTTGGCAAAGTAGAAGGTAGTCTTATCAGTTGTAGCCTCTTTCCTAAGGTTGTTAAGCAGTTTCGAAACTTGTTCGTTATCTGGGTCTGGGAGCAAGTTCTTAATAATACCAGAGGCAATAAGTAATTCCACATCTTTCTCATTGTCTACAAGATTGTCCATTAAAATGAAATAGCTGGTAATGTCTTTGGTTACTTTGTCACGTTCACACTGTTCAAAAGCTATCAGATTCCGGAAGAAGGTCTCTGTGTGCTCGTTTACTGTTAATTGCGGAATCGCCAAATCTCCGTTGCTGAACTGAACATCAAACAAGCACTTTCCAGTACCTTGTTTGAAGGTTACCCCTGCCTCATTCTGTAGCTCTGTTGCACTGCGAGTAGCAAGCTTTCCTTTGGTGGCAGGAGCTCGACTTGTCAAGGGGCGATGAATGTATAGCAAGTACTCGACCAGATGCCTAACATGCCCACCTTTTGATTGCTCTGGAAGTGCACCCAAAGTAACTTCCTCAAAGTATTTAAGGATGATATCGGAAAAGTTGGCAACCTGCGGCTCCGTGAGTAGCCAAAAGTGTAGGGGAACAGAGATTGGAAGTTGGTTCTCAAGCAACGTCATGTCATGCAATATATCCCTCTTCATCAGTATATTGTCGAATATTGGCTTGTCCCTGTTTGTTGGATCCGTGTCCCTGTCTATTGGATTCGTTTCCCAATTCTCTTGGAACAGCTCAAACATAAATGCGCCATCCAACATAATCATTTCAAGAAATTCTTCCCTCTCGATGTTATCAAACGAATCTGGATAACATGCACGGACATTGTTTTCCAACTCCCCAACCATCACGGCAAGACGAGTAAAGTTATGTTTAATCCTTCCTAGGAATCTATGTAGGCATCTCCATTTATACCGTTCGGTGGCTTGTAGTTGCGGCAAGTTGCCACGGTAATTAGGGCCAATTGAGACAATTCGAGGAGTGTATGCTTCCTCATTTATTTTCCGGAGTTTCTCAGGCACTTTGTACATGCATACCTCAGGGCGTCCACCATCCGAGTACAATGGCAACTTCTCTCTCGTGCTTTCTATGAACTTTTTGAGGACTTTTCCTTCCATGAGTAGCAGCCCTTAGTCAGAAGTGTAGAATAAGCGTTACGTTTGGTTTTATATCTCGTACAGCTAGCCATATCAAATTCGTTACTTGTGCAGGGAAAAACCCGAAAACAGAAGAAAACGCATGAAGTACGTACTCTTTGTAAATGCAGATACTTCTACATCGTTGGCGAACTTATATGCTTACTTTGTTATTTGGGTTCCACTTCAGTCCCTCAACTACGTCCAGTCATTAAGAACGCTTCTCTATCCTTTTTTTTATCTTTATCGGTGCTTTGCTAGCGATCTCTAATAAACACTATATCGATGCAGCTTAATCGTGAAAGTGGCTAAATGTTATCGAAATGCTGCTGAAGGAGTTTTGGTTGGAAGGTTTCGGCTCAAAAATAACTGAGAGGTGACTTGAATGGATAAGGCTAAAGTTCCAGGAGTATATGTCTCTTCAAATTATGGGGTGAAATGGGAGAAGACGTGGAAACTACTGAAGAAGAGGGGTTTCAGGCGTAAGAAGTACTATGGACATATCTGGACTCCAAATTAAGCCTAACACCTGCTTAGTTATGAAGCTTTCCTCCTACCACATCGATCTGAATGGCGATGTTCTGGCTAATGCTATTCAATTCTTCTTTCAGCAACGGTGTTCAGAACTCATTCCTTGCATCCTTTGCAACAAAGGAGGTGGAGTGTTTTCAGAGATCAAAGGGTGGTCTCTAATGGTCTATCGAGAGGTTATGTCCGCCGCACGGCTTTCATGCGAAATGATTTCTTTTCTCCCTTTGTCTTGCAATAAAAAACCACCCACTCTTCTATTTCTGGAGAAGGGAAAGATGAAGAAATGGGTGAAGCATCGTCGGTTCCCTCCAGAGTTGCAGAGTTGAAGAAATATGGAGGCAGCGTGTGGATTACATTCTCTGGCTTTCCCATTCTCCAATAATAATCTCTTTTGGGTACTAAAACCTCTTCAAATTCTATGTAGGGTGCTGAAAGGAAGTACACATCAAAGAATTTAAGCCTAATACCTGCTTAAATATGCAGCTTTCCACAGAATGCCTTTCTCCTTTGGTATCTGCTACATAGACAGAAACACGAATGTTAGTGCTTCCCGTTGAAGTCCCAACTTTTCATGATTCTTGGCCACATTGAAGTTCATATGCATCAGTCCATTAGCCACAGAACAACTCTGAAATTGGAAGTGGGTGAGTTAGTATATATCACAAGCTTGTGGAAATCAACTGTGAAAGAACTTAGCATTATAATTTGCTGCCAACATCAGTGCTACATTTGTGGAGTCAAAGATGCAGGAATAGGTAGATAACTATATCACAACCCTAGCCAGTAACAGACACCCAGATCTCAATGCATCAAATTTGGGATGAAACATTGATGCCTAACTTAGACACTAAAAGTTTCAAGACATGCAATATATGAGGCTACAAAACTCATTTTCATTAGCTTCTAAGAACAAGTAACGCGCATTATCGTTGGGTTCTTCTGACAATTGCTCCGCTAGACGCCGTTATCGTACGACATCCATCGAGAGGATTAGTCGGGTCTGCAGGTTCTAGATATCTTGGCGCATATGGGATCGATAAGATAAAATTGAAACATACGCATGTGATAATAAAACCAGATTGTGTTAAACAAGGAAAATTGATAACAAGATCTTACCAAAGACCAGACCAATTCTTGTAGGTATTCTGCAACAAAAATGATGCCACACGCACTTCACTTGTCAACAACTTCAGCTATCTTATAATGCCTAAACGGTTACTT